>JAODUP010000295.1:300000-402500 GCA_025642065.1 Paralvinella palmiformis
CATTAAAAGCTACAGAGGTATAGCAGACGACAACTATCAAGAAAAACAACACCAATGCGTTAACAAAGTTCTGTAATAGTCACTCCGACCAGAAATGTGTTTGTATGATAAAGATCATTTTTTAGATTGGTACCTCATTTTCGGCTGCTTCATTTGAATCATGAGCGATAACGGAATTTTGGATGCGATGTCATTGCAGTTAAACAAAGTTGCGGATGTATCTTACTTGATTTCTAAACGAAGATGATAGCTCCGGTATAAACATTGGAAATTGTGGTCGACTGAGTGCATTTGGGTATCAAAATACTAGCCCTTTATGACATATTTGGGTATATATATTTTTGTGGATCCAACTATGAAGAAAATGTTGGTGAATAGAGCGAGTATAAATGGCAAACGATCACAACCGAGATAGATCTAGCTGATAGCATTTTATAAACAAACCCATATGTCAAAGTAGAAGATTAAGTATGCCAAACTTTCGAGCAGATAATTCATGTCGTTGTAACAATAATATCTTTATTCGTACTATATACAGTACAATACAAAGGATAATAAAAATATTAAAATATCACTCATTTTGTACATATCACGTTTAAAACATCGTCAAGATCAGATTTTGACCAAAAATCCGGTTTCTCCCCAGCAAACAAGCATATGTTGTCCTATGTTAATTGGTCCAACATCAATTAGCTCGTTAAATTGGCCCTACGTTGAAAACCAACGTTTGAACAACGTAGTTCTGCTCATACGGTGAACGTTGGCTCAATGTTGGAAATAAAATATATCCGACGTATGCCCAGCGTTTTACCAATGATATAGCATGTTGGCTCAACGTTGTGCGTATACGTACAAAAATAATTCTTAAAAGTCCATATTAATGGAAGATAAATCTACAAATCTAAATCGTTATAGAAGTATTATTATATTGGAAAGATTATGTATAACCTTTAGCGTATCCGTCAAAGTACTTTAATTGCATATAGTGAGGACGGAGAAGGTCCTCTTCTTGTTCACCTACCGAGCAACGACCTCGTTTGACTCCCAAGTACATAAATGTCTCCTTGCGACAATCTTCCACAAAATTTGACGGAAGGTTTCAAAACTGGTTTTGTTGATTCACATAGTTTCGGTTTTCCTACATTTTTTGTAGTCTTCTTCCGAAATTACTGTCACGTCCGCGCCTGTGTCGAACTTGACCTCCATAAAGTTCTTTTTTCTGCTGTCTCAAGGTCAACTTTAGCTAACCATGATTGGTCAACTTGGTCCAACACTCCAACGAAAGCGACACCAGAATGGACATTTTTGGCAATTGTGTCAACCGTTTTCACTGATCGACACATCATACTAAAGTATCCCACCTATTTGCACTTGAAATAGGGTGCGTTACGGGCTGAACACACCGATTTCTGGTGATCTGGCAATTTCCCGCAACGATCACGCTTTCTCTTTGTGATTTGTTTACTCTTTTGAGCTATTGTCTATGTTTTAGAATCCCTTTGGCTGCGCTTGTTATGCATTCTTGCACCATGTCCATACACGACAACAACATTGCTGCTATCTCATGTAGCAAGATTGCTTCTTTAAAAGGACCGTTCTTTTTTGACGGCCTCGTTTTGTCTAGCCATGTCAGTAGGGCTCTTTTTACTGTCAGAGCTCAATCCATTTACAACTACAATGATAGTGACGTATCGGTAATCCATACAACAATGCGATTTCGAATCATTTCTTCTTTCAGGAAGCCATATTCTCGGTGTTTTGCTAAGCAGTACAGCGAAGTAATAAAGCTGTCCATCTTTTCACCTTCATCCTGCGAAATTCTATTAAAATTTAGCTCGTTCAAATATGCAATGTGGCGAAATACAAAGTATCCCTCAAACTTGTTTTGACCATATCAAAATTAGAGTAGACTAGACGTTTGTTCTACTCTCCTCGCAAGTGATAAAAACCGTTTTTCCCCTCTATCCCTAGAAGTCCTCGTAGTATGTCTATGATAGAGGTAGTCGTGAGACGTTAACACTAAATGTAATAATTGACCCAACATAAAAATCACCCATATCAATATCCTACGTTGGGCCCACATATGCATATTTGCTGGAAGTGTCCTCCATAAGCTGGTACCCAGGAAACAAGCATATGTTTAAAACCAACACTGGAACAATATAATTTTCCTCATTGGGTCCCTCGCATACACGATATCTTGTGCAGAAGCACCTCAATATAGAACCTCACTATTAGTACTAAAACTATTAACAATACGTTAGTTACTTATAATATAAGTTATATTATGAGCCATTTCTAGATCAAAGCACATAGAGCTGCAGAAATCGAAACGTTGAAGGATAACAGGAACTTGAAGCTAAGAAATTGAAGTTAAAACAGACTGGCTGCAAACCATTTAAAGACTAGCATAATGGCATCGACTGTTAAACAAGAAGCACTTCTGGAACTCGAAATGGGATTCTGTTCATTGGAAATATGTCCTCCAGTCCCATCTATTGTAATATCTACTGCTATGCCAGCACGTTCTATATCGGTGAACAATTCAGACATATTATGTAGTCCCAATAATGTCCTTATTATAAAGAACGACTCAGCCGCGAAGAAACCTACAGTGTACAAAGTTATAACATACAGCGTATAAAGGTGACACAATGACCTTATTGCTAAAATAATGAATCAGTTCAAAATTAAACTTATATGGATTTGCTGTTGTTTCGTAAAGATATAATTATAATTATTCCACCTATTTTTATTTTTAAGTTTGTCATGAATGTTTTTAATGTTATGTTAAGAGGGTATGCAATATATAAGCAATGCTTTAAGCATCCTCCTTTTCAACATTCTATATGCGTTTGCTTTCATTAAAATTATATAATATTAATGTTGAAATAAACGATTTGAGTTGAAATTCTGCCATTGGCCTAGGTCCCTTGAAGCCTTGGTGGAGAATAAACCAAATAATCCAGGATATAGACTATATCAGGGCCGTCTTAACGTATGAGCCCAATGGGCACTTACCCGGGGGCCCAACAAGCACAGGGGCCCCACAAGCATAGGGTCCCATGCTAATTTGTATGTGTTAAGTACACCTAAGTAAGCTCACACACTGGAGTGGTAAATACTAAACAGTTTTAATCAGGACAGTCCACGAGCATAGGAGCCCCATGCTAATCTATGTATGTTGTGAGTAGCTGCCCTACTTTGCCCTGGGGCTATAGTGCTGTTAAGACTACCCTGGACTATATACATAGGTCTGTACACTTAAAGTGAACGTCATTATGCCATTGAGGGCTATCTGATTCTCAACACAGAGGAAGCATTACACAAATATGCTGAGGCACTATTAATAGAACGGTATGGTAACCCATCGGACAATCATACTGGAGAATGACCAATGATCAAGAAATATGGAAATTCTTGGACTTTCTGAAGAGTTGTAGATCAGCGATAGCATTTTATAATAACTTTGGTAATATGGTTTTATGTTGGTTTCTACAAGAAATGACATACTCCGGTATAAAGTATTTGGCACACGAAGTTTATATGCACAGAGCTTTCAAATGACTTTCAAACGAAATATCTTGGGTAGACCGTAAGGTGCTGACGCCTATCGACGACTGGGAAAATTAGAGGTGGAACTCTTCTTGATGGTCTAAAGATGTTATTGTCACGCGGTATGTATGTAAACGTAATAGGCATATAGGAAATAGAGGTATAATAAATGGCACACGTGCACTAATATGTATAGTTTTAAAGTAGTACATGCTTGTGTAACTGTATTATCAATATTATTTAGATATTCCCAGTCCATCTCTCCAATAATAGAAGAAATACATTAAGCTGTTTGACTTGTAATTTTTCTATACTCAAATGGGTAAGTGATTCCCAAGACTTTAATTTGGTTCCTTCACATGAAATAGAATAAGAAATTGGAAAATGGCCAGAAATATTTGTATTTAATATACCAGAATATATCCTAGCATTGTTGTTAGATTTCAAAAGAATATTGTCAAATAAGGTTTCACTGTTATCTTGTTATCTGTAATGCGCGTAGGTCTGGTTATAGTTGATACAAACGAATTCGTGAATATTGAATTTAATCAACTTGATGTCGGAATATGCGTATCAGTTTTGAGAAAGTCAAATTACAAAAACACTGCAAATACTATTATTTTGGATATTGGTGAGCTTGGATAGAATATTATCATATCGGTCAAGTTATATAGCGGAGTCGCTGTTAGTGAGACATATTTCACCAGCAATGATTTTACTTACTGTATTGCTTTAAATTTACCTTCGCTGAATATCGCAAGATTTTCGCGCAGATTAAATTCTACAGAATCCTTTATGTACGTAAAAACTCCACCTCTTCGCATGTTTACCCGGTTTTTATAAATGAATTTGTAATCTGGCAATCCAAACAGTTCCGTATCTCTATCATGCGGAACTGATTCACATAAAATAATGAAATCAGACCCAATACCCTGGTTTTGCAAGTTCTGATAATAATACCTTAAGCTCGACGACTGTATATTTAAACACAAAGAAAAATGGAGTTTGTGTTCCATTAGTTTTATTTCTAGATTCAGATCATGAGCATCGGGGTATAAGCTGTTTCCAGATAAGCCTAGCAGTGGGCTATCTGTCCCATCTAACTCGTGAATGTGAATGAAGAATAAGGAAATAAATATGTGGTAATGCGGAAGATTAAAGTAGATAGCATTTTTACTACCAATATCAAATGCATTCAACATATATTTACTCATGTAGTGTTAGCCGATGAGTCATCATATAGCTACAGTGAATCACATACTATAGTTATTAGTCATTGGGCCTACTTCCAGTCCATATGGATTGGTGTTACTAATGGATATTATGTACTAAATGTAGATGTAGAGTAATGTTAATCAATCTGGATTGGAAGTAAACTAACAGTATTATTGTCTATCACCCTTTATTCTAATGAGAGACTTTGTTGCAACACCATTTTGCAACACAATGCCGGTAGATGGCGAAGCGTGATGGGCCAAGGTATCGCGTGTTTTACTATTTCCTGACTGTGTACAAGCATTTCCATAAACAAATTCAGAACACAACAGTTTCATCAGATTCATAAATATATGTAACATAACCCCTAGTTTAGAGGTTAATTTTCTTAACATGCCTTCAACGTGTGTTCGGTACCCAAATGTTCAAATAGAGGATGCCATCAATTCCCATCTGACCGGGACATGTGTAAATTGTGGGTTATTGCAATCCGCCGAGTGGCTGACAAAACGGGAAAATTGTGGCGGCCAAGTCAAAACAGATGACTACAAAACGACAAATGTCAGAGGTATGATACGTTAATTTATATATTTGATCATATGAATACGTGAATTATTGACGGCCTATGGTATGGTATAGCCATTCGTTTTGGTAGCCGTAGGCCGAACCAGATACAGACTGTGTGAGTAGGAGGCCGGTCATTTGTGTGTGGTTAGGCAGTCGCGACTCTGATTACAGTCAATAATCACAATCAATAATACATTCATTTTTGGTTTGCTTTAAATCTTATCAGTCATTACAACAGTGTGTGTGCTTATTTCAGGTTAAATAAGAAATTCAGTTATAACTATTAGGAAATCAACATAAATGCATTGATTGTCTATAATTTTTTACTCAATTAAAACATAAGATGTTATTGGTTTGATATTTTTATTGTATATTCATATGAAATCTGATTTCTTTCAGGGTTTCCTACAGCAGGGAAGAAAATGAGGTTGAAAGATGGGGCAGTCCCTTCCAAATTCTGCTGGATGGAAAAATCAGCCGATGTGGATCTATGGCCAAAAAAACAACAACAAAGGGCGTTCAGACTAATGCAGGACCTATTCTGTTAGAATCTTCCTCACAGACTGGTTCGGATCCTCTCTCCAGTAATCGGATGACTGCAGCAGCGTACAAAAATAATCCGAGAGGCATACAATTTTATACAGGCATTGACAACTATGTAATTTTTAGAGACGTATTTGCCTCACTCAGTCCGGCTACAACCAGGTTGAACTACATGTATGGTGTTCCAAATTTAGACCCAGAGGATCAATTTTTTCTAACTCTGATGAAACTAAGAACATATAAAACAAACTTTGAACTGAGTATGCATTTCTTGATACCAGAATGTGATGTATACAACATATTGGAGGACCAGACCGACATGCTTACAGTGTGCTTCAGGTCCCATGCCTGCAGCACATTCACATTGGCATTGTTGTACAACATCGAGACTATCCAGCTGGATGTCCACATTATAGATGCATTTTTTATACATCTCTGCAGAGACACGCCCACATATGTAGACGTTCTCTTTCTGACGCAAATCTAATGGAGCGAAGGAACTTTGCCTTGTACATTGCTTTGCTGTTTTCCTTCAGATCTTGGCCATATAGAACCATGTAGATTTTCACCTGTTCTTCAGTGACTGTGGGCATCTGAAAATATACCATATTAGTATTTAGTATTACATTTTTCTTTTTTGAAATTGTGACTTTTAAAATCATTTAAGATGGCTATTAATTTAAAATTGGTTAATATATCACATTCACTGCAGCTAAAATGAATTGAAAACTATAACATCATTAGCCTGTTAGCTCTGATATTGGAACAGATTACCCAGTATAAGCTTAATATTAAAAAAAACCTACATTTAAAACAAAATAAATATTCCAGCAATTTACCTGTGTCTCTGAATTGATATCTTTATACCCAAACTGCTCGGGCACATTCATGTTGAACTACTCAGCCTGGACCAGTTGGTGTCCAAATTTGTCATTCCTATCATAGGATTCCAGCCTGAAGTTGAACAAGGAAATATCATTTTCTGAATGACAAAATCTGTAATTTATTTTAAGAAATGTCTTATCATAAAATAAGCATTGCCAATATACTTGTTAATATTTTCGTAGACATGATACACAATCATACAGCATGGGAGCGATTGTATTTTCCCGTATTATCGCTCAAAAGATAGATTACTTACATGGAATTAACTTACCTTTCAATCAGTTGATGCTTTTTTCCTGACAACTTTGCTTTTCTCAACCTGGGTTCCTACTTCAACAGAGGAATCGTCATTTCTCTGTAATCTTTTGAGTGTTTTCTGTTAAGACATTTTTTGTACGTGACCGACACTGTAATTGTACTCGTGTGGAAGGCCCCGGTGACGGCTGCTGCCACCTACCGAGCGACCAGAAGAATGCGATCAGAAAGTCTCCCATTCGCATAAAGAACGAGAATTATACAACCACATAGACATATTTGTTTTCTCATACCACCTTATCTCCTCCACTACCTCCATCCCCAGCTTCCAGACTCTAAATATTTCATACACGTTTAAATATAGTTATACGTACATTACAGCCGAGTTGAACAAAGACGCCTAGCAAATTAACAGATGTTTTGTGATAGGCATGTTGTCACTAGAAGGAGTAAAATGTCCATTCATAACGTGGAAAATGTGCTAGACATAATTTTGCGAGGTTCTCACGAAGACATGGGTAACATTTTTATAATGCTTTACAAGGGAATAATTTTGAGGGAAAAATCCAATGTTAATACTTGTGGGCTATGTCCGATAACTCTTTGGGAAAACGTTGATAATGTGATTAGGTACATTTTAGCCAGGATAAATGAAAACAATTATCCACCAAAACATCAAACGAAGTGCATGTGCCCCATTGTATCTGTCACAAGAAGAAATTATATAAGGCGTAGCGTGGCAGGCTGCGTACCATTCGTTTCTGATCTCCAGGTTCAGATGTGATGAGGATATCCTCGGTTAATTCAAGATCAGGGAAGAGGAGAGGCATTTTCGTGTGCCAGATACTGCTCGGCACAATTATACTTTTAATCGTCCCTATTATATATAGAAGGATGAAAGTGAGATGGTGAGCTTTCTTTGGTGAAGAAACATTTCAGTTTATCAGTCTGTGTGCATGATATTTTCTTCCGCTTCAGATCATTATCTACTGCAGATCTAATAAATTAGGTAGTTTATTGATATTATCCACATAAAATACCTGAGAGTTTATAATAAGTTTGTCAACTCGTAGATGTGGTTTGACACGGATATCAGGATTATTTGAATCGTCAACACGGGCAACACGTAAGTATAGCAACGATGTTTTGCGGTGGTGTTCGATTTCATGAAAATAGACCTCCTTCACCCAGATATGAGTGCCTTTCTGCGTTCCTTTTGGCTCAAACTTGTTCACGGTATGCAGTTAACACATTTAACTATCTTAGGATCCGACTCCTGGTTTCCTTTATATGAGCCAAGACGAACTCCGTCCAGAGAAAACATGGGGTCAATTCAGGAATTGGAATCGTTTATTTAAAAAATGGAATTGGAATTGATAAAATTGGAATTGATAAATTTGATGTGGAATTGGAATTTACCAAATGGAATTGAGTGGAATTGGAATTGACAAAATGGAATTGATCCCATGTCTGGTCCAGAGACATATTTACAAAGTCAGAATCCATTGTTATTATGTGCTAATTCGAGTACTGTAGTACGTTTTCCCACAATTGTGGTGTGTGTTATGACAACATCAGTCGAGATTCATTAACAAGCACAAAAACATATTTTACCTACCTAAAGAATTGCATATAAGTTTTGAAATATAATAATATACTTGACTCCCAACAGGATGGCATTGAGGAATGACCGGTAATAAATTACAATGAGTTCTGTATGGAAGATCAAATAATTTTCTATGGATTTTCTTCACGATACACAAAATCTGGAAATGTTGTGACTGGTCACATCCCACAGTGAACATCCGTAAAAGAAGTGCGATATAATTTTAAAACTTTATATTTAACATCATAAGAGCCATGTATAAGAGTATTTAAAACATTATATTACAAAAAAAACATGTTATTCAATAATATGACCTGAATGTGTCCCTTTAGATTCAGCCTTCTTATATGCTCCATCAAAACAAACAATATTTATATTATCACCGTATTATTATCATCCGAGATGTCAATGGGTTAAACTTAATATCATACTTTGAGGCATACTCAAGGGTTATATCACACATTGTATTAATAGATGGCGCCACTAATATGACACCCAAATGCACCATAATACAAATTACCTATTTTGCAATCATAACCCGATTGACTTGACCGATAAAATAATTCGTCTATCTACACGTCAAATAAAATAAGAGACAAAACACCATGCTGTTTAACACCATTAAAGATGAGAAAATATGATGACATTATGCTATTCTATCTAAATATTGAGATGCTGATTTGTGTACATGTATAATAAGCAACGAGTAACTAAGGGATTAATATTTCTTTTCATCAGTAAGTCGAAAACCTTGACGTAATTAAATGACTTTATCAAAAGTCTGGAATGCATCTAATAACATATTCACATTTTATACATAACAATTAATCGTTTCCCTTTGAGCTTAAAACAACATTATAGATCGTTTAAGCTGAAGTTATCAGAATTCTTGTTCAACATTTAATAACCAATCAAATATGTTATCAGCTCAAGGCTATTGCTCGGTAGTTTGACTACGATTTATGTCTATTTCTAATAAGTGGCCGAATAAGAGCCATATAAAGAACATTCGGAGAAAACCCACCAACAGTCATTGCATTATACGGAGTCGATGTGTTCAATAAGTAGAACGATCAGCATAAATCATTCCTAAGTCATCATTTGTACCACATTTAATTCGCTTTAGGAGATTCAGAATATCATCATATGCAATATAACTAAACAATTGATTAAATGCAGTACTACAGTTAATAAGTCCATTTAACTTAAATAATCCGTGTCATATTTATCAGATGATACAGAATTATACAAGGATTTGTACTGTAGACAAATATTTCACCTTTATTTACATCATCCATTTCACCATCGATCATATTGGGCAATGTATTATTTTTACCTCCAGAAAGTTTCAGACATTGTATTTCTTGGCATGAACTTTTGATCACGTTTTACTTCCATAACGACGTTCTGTGACTTTTACCTTGCCCGTCTCATGACATCTGCAATAGAGGAGTTACACCGAGAGTCACACTGCTTCTACCAATTATGCCATAAAATAGAGGTATCTGTGTAGGGCTTCCAATTTAATTCCACTCAGCGATATCGGTAAGATATCAGACGTGGATGGTATAAAAATTCCCTGGCAGTAATACATTTTTCCATAACAGTATCTTGGAATATTTGAATGATATGACAATGACTATCGTGATCCATACATTGCGCATTATTACATTGCGTGGCTTCCCAAGACACGGACATTGATTACCGAAGATGATCTGCTGTCTCGCCGTAATCTAGGAGAACCATCAGATCATTTAGATCTGGGAATAAACCTACGAGCTGAAGCTGATAACTGTGACACTTCTGTATTAAGCTCAAGATTAACAGCCGAGTCGAAGGAAACATTATCACCATCACGCAAGCTAAACTGCTTCGATACATGAGCATAAAAGCGATTGCTCACAAATAACATTGTATGAATGATCTGATTAACATAACTGGTGAACGTAAAATCAATGCTAGAACGTATCGAATTAATACACAATTACAGGTTTTCAACTCGAAGAACATGATCAAGATATTGAGTAAAACGAATCTGAGTGGTCAAAACTTGTGTACAGTTGATGGTGATTGATGTTCTACGGCCACGTTTGTGCACATGGTAGGCTAAATGGGCCGAGCGACCTCCAAATGCAATGAAGCGAAGTAAAAGATGAAACACCCTTCAGATATGCCCACGCCGAGAGTCGAACTGTGGTCTCTGATCTGTGGTCGAACGCGCTACCAACTAGATCACCGAAGCCGTGTTGATATCAACTCTAATAAAAATATTATTATTACAGTCCTAGTGATTATATATAATATATATTATATATTATATATATATATATATATATATATATATATATATATATATATATATATAATATATATATATATATATTAAATATTTCCTTCTGTACCGAATGTAAAGTGATATATTAGAACGTGAAGCACAGGGCATGTAAACTTGTAAGCATGTAAACGTGTAGAGGACATGTAAAATAGTGGCTGATCCATGTTTTAGATTCGGAGAACATCATAAATTCGAATTATTATATATATATATATATATATATATATATATATATATATATATATATATATATATTATTGTTTTATAATATTAGCATTCATAGTATTTTGATGTGATACTCTAGAACAGCCGAGATGTCAAAGCCACAATTAGGGTTATTAACTCTAACTAAGATTGTATATTTGGTTATTCACTATGGCAGAACACCACCATATTTTTTATGTATTTATCAACTGAGTGTGTCAGCTGAGCCACAGCAAAACCGGGACAACTTATCACTATTTATTTTGTATAATTGATTAAAAGAACACGAGTTTGCGTATCCTTTCCAACTTAAGTGATAAGTGTGGAAACAAATTGTTTTTGCTATTGACGAATTATTTTCACTTAAGCAGGCGACGTGCCTAGCTTCGGCATTTCGTTTTAAGGGCGCCAACGGACGTTGATCTCGTTTTGACTCTATGACATCACACAATAACTCCCCTATCTTGACAAATCACGGAACCTGTTGCAAATATGATTTAGGAGTCTCTTTTTTTAATGTAGAGCACATAAATGTCACCAACGATGACGAACCTTTGTTCTAAGGGCGGGCGCATTTCAAATCATACAGTAATATATATATTATCAGAACTATCCGGTTTCTCGACTTTTAAATTATTGTTTCCTTTTGTTTACACAGGGGACTCGGGAGCCCCACTGAGCAGCTTAGCCCCACGTCTGGGTTCGATTCCCGGTGCCATTTCTACATATATGAGGTCAAAGGTGTAACCAGCGCCAAGGCTAATCAAATAACTTACCCACTCAATCAATCAATCACTCATTTCAGCGAGTGATGTGCAGATTGTTTCTTCTCTTAAGTATGTCATATTTCATAAATAAAATCTGTTTTTGAAAAGATGATTAGGATGATCACAGTACATCACCATAGAAGATGATATGATGGTGTCATGTCACTGAATCCCGAACTAGTTTTAGGACCAAATCAAGTTTAAAACTACTGAAAATTTGAATGTTAACTAGAACAGTATATATATATATATATATATATATATATATATAGAGAGAGAGAGAGAGAGAGAAAGAGAGAGAGAGAGAGACGAGGGAGGGGTGTCAGAAGGTAAATATGTTTTAATGTGATTCTCCATTATCTTACAATGTCAACAGTTACATGACAAAACGAATAATGATATTTCCATCATGACAGATCCGCTACGTTGACATCCCTATTGATAGTGTCTACGCCCATTAGACTGTTCCTCTTTTTCACCGCACGTGGAAACGTCCACAGGAAATGATGTTTGTTTTTAATGCCGGTCTACAGCAAAAAGCCGTCTGTGACGGAAAACTGCAAATATTTATACTCCGACAACGCTCCCATCCAATGATTTGACATATCTCTACAGGAACAAATATTTGCCAACTTAGGACGAAGTCTGCAGTCGAAACGAATGTATTTCCGGTCTAGTTTTATTTTGTAATAAGTGTTTACAATAAATGTGTGGAAGACAGCTTTTCAACTCAACCTAACGTAAATAAGACATAATAACTAGAAATAACACGTGGCTGTTTATTGACTAAACATCTTGGCATAGGTCCTAGAACATGTTTGCGGATAGAGCCAAGATTATATAAATAAAATAGCTATTCTGTAGCACAAATGTATTTACATAAGAAAGAAATTGGAGTTGATATTCTCTGATTTTTTAAATTATAAAACTAAGTTTAATAATGTTTCTCTCCCTCTCTGTGTGTGTATGTGTGTGTGTGTGTACTTACTGTATGAATAGGTGCGTCCTTGTACGTGCGTTAAACTTTAAAATCCACTTCATCTGCAGATTCTGCAGTTAACTCTAATCTAAACAGATTAAATCAATTGAGTGAGTCAGTGAGTGAGTGAGTGAGTGAGTGAGTCAGTGATTGAGTCAGTGAGCTCATTCGTACCCAGGCATTACTGGTGTTCGATCTCATGGCGTGGACGTTAGCAATAAGAAACACTACCAGCTGAATCTCGGTGTCTTGCCTTACATGAGGAATTCTGCTTTCTTCGTCGCATAGGACGCCTCCGTGGTCTAGTTGGTAGCGTGCACATGGTGAACTAAATGGGACAAGCTATCTCCTATAGTAACTGTATAAAGTGAAAAGCGAAGTAACCAACCTTCAGACACAACTGGGTCGTCATTTGGACCCCGGTTCTATAGATTTATGACAATTAATGCTACTAGTTCGGCCACGACGGTGACCCTCAAATAGCCTGTTAAGTGCACCTCTGTATGCAAATATGAACTTGGATGAAAACATGTAACCGTAACTCCCTCCTCCTGTCTTATTGATAACTCTTTTTAATCTCCACTAAACATGGAATCCAACATTCTCTTTGCGATATCCCCCTAACATAGGTCAAACCGAACATTATATGGTTCACTGAATTCACTACTGTCGCCATCTAGCGATTGTAAAGTCACCCACGAGTCATAGTTGAGACTGCAATCCATGACCCTCAGTTCCCTGAGAGTGGGCGCTTTGTTTGGATGAGTTAGAGCAACGGTAAGAGACCAGGTGTAAGTTGTCAGCAGGAACGGAGACGCTTTAGCTAGAAAGAGAAAAATGTTCCGCTTTATTTGCGCACCTCTTCTACTGAGGCAGCCGTTCTATCGACAGTACACAAAGGTGAAGTATTCTGGAACAATTGTACAGAAACAGACTTTTGCTTAACCTGAATATTATAATTAGAAATCGGAATTTCCATGCTGTTAAATTTGCTTCATTCATTTCCAGATTAATGATTTTCATAATATTCTGTGGTGCTGAATGTGTCCGTATATATATATATATATATATATATATATATATGCGTGTTTGACATTTAGAGAGAGATATATATTTGGTGAATGCTATGATTTTTTATTTATTTTATTTTTATTTCTTTAAAAAACAGATGTCTACGGCCAAAGTAATCCTCGACCTGAGCGAAGACAAAGCTCATTTCAGATACATCCTGCCAGGATTCTCACTGCAGGATGTCGATCTATTGCAGTTAGACCCGTATTTGAAAACGTGGCGTATTGCAAACATGATGTACTTGTGCATCGAGGTGGCGAAGCGAAATGGTTTCGGAGACTTCTGGTACAAGGCTTCAGATCAGACATACGAACACACCCACCTGACGTTCATAAAGGCCGTATCTCTCAACCGATTGGCTGATCTGAAGGATCTTGAGAAGTTCGGCTCGTCGCCGTACCAAAACGACATCAGCGTCGACTGCCGGATCTCAAACATCGGCAACAGCTCGTTCCAGATGAACGGATCATTGAGCGTACTGGACACCAACAAGACATTGTTCAATACCACCATTATCGGTGTCTCCGTGGACAGGAAGACCCGCAAGGTCGCCCCACACCCCGTATGGTGGGTGGAAAAATATGGCACGGCCGCGCGGAGACGCGCTGCCGATAAGGTGCATCTAGAAATCGAGACGGAATATAACCGGGAATGGCTGGTGACCCAATCAGCCCTAGTTATCCAGCCCGAGCAGCTCGACTTCTACAATCACGTCAACAATGCACACTTTGCCGACTTCGCTCTGAACATATTTCTAAAGGCTCAAGCAGAAGGTAAATTATCATGGACGAGAAGACAGATCGAACACAACATTAAGTATATGGTTTCTAGCTTTCTTAATCCGTGTGTACTTCATGACCGACTTGTCACTGCCTTGTACAAGGATCCGGAGATCCTGGGCAAATTTTACATCACCTTTCACAAAGGAACTAGTCCCGCGTATGTCCAGATGTTGGAGTATGGCGAGCCGAACTGAACCGGGAGACCCTGAAAACCAAAATAAAGCATATATATATATATATATATATATATATATATATATATATAGAGAGAGAGAGAGAGAGAGAGAGAGAGAGAGGAGGGGGAGATAGAAGGGGGAATTGTCTGTGCTAATATTTGTCAACAGTTGTTCAAAAGACGAACCACACATTATTCGATCGCGAACACTGAGCTGTCGCCATCTTTAAAAAGAGGAAAAAACATTACGTGAAAACAACCAGTTTGAATCATCTTGTAAACAGACAGCCTACTTCTGGATTATCGTTCATAATATGGACTACGATGGAATGACGTCCATCCTTAAAACAATGTTATTAATTCAGTACACTTGTACTAGACACAGAATACGACTCAATGGTAAAGGAAAATGGAATACTGCAAACATATACGTATGGCTTCTTTGTGTAAACTATTAATTATATATATATATATATATATATATATATATATATATATATATATCATAAATATAATGAATACATATCCTGTTGGATTCAGATGACTTAAAGCTGATTCTGAAACAGATGTCTGGAGTTAAAGAAAACAGTGAAAAACGCTAGTCATGTGTCTCTGACTACAAATTTTAATAACATGTTATCTATTATCTCTGATGAGAATCATTGCCGCGCAGACAATAGAAGTGACTCAGATAACCAACAATTAATCGGTAATTTTGAACTTAGGGAGTTCTTAAAGAGAATTGAAATTTATTTATATATTGTGTAGACAGAAAATGCTTGTTTTAAAACATACTTACCTGAAACTAACAATTAATCATATTAAATCATTACAAAGGGTTCAGCTTTATGTGTGAATTTAACTGAATCTTTCTCTCTCTCTCCCCAAATACAAAACCGCGCGCGAACATGCATGTTTTTTTCTTCATTGTCTTCAGTACACAATCAATGTGTGCTTGTTTTCGTGTGTGTGTGTGTGTGTGTGTGTGTGTGTGTGTGTGTGTGTGTGTGTGTGTGTGTGAGAGAGAGAGAGAGAGAGAGAAGAGAGAGAGAGAGAGAGAGAGAGAGAGAGATTGAGCGCGTAATTAAATAGCACTATTTCTGATGACTGATGGGACAGCATGGCCGAAGTTGTCAAGTATTTTCAATATAAAAAATTAAATTTTGTTTTTGGGTGCAACTCATCACTAAATAAAGGACGAGCAGTGCGTTGAGGTGAACGACTCATACGAATTCGGGGTCATGTAATATTTTTGAGGAAAAATCAAATCGTTTATTATTGCGGAGGGTTTCTTACAAATCAAGATATTAATAGAAAAGTTTTAATTCATTTTCTAGGGTGCTTTTGCGACCATTTTACTGCCGTGTCACCAAAAAAACTAAACTGTTGATTGAAGATAGGGTATTTATGGTAAAGTAACATATATGACAAGAGGAAAGCTAGAAGGTCTACGGGATGAGTTGGGATATAAACAACTGACAACAATTAAATGTCAATTGAGACTCTCTATGCGTAAAACCATATGTATGATGAAACCTGAGCTAATGTATACGTAAAGAAATGTTTTATACATATGTCTACAATAGATAAATACCAAAACTCATAAGGCTGTCTGCTCTAGGCTCAGAAAATTAACATACTTACAATCCATAAAAGGACCGTAGGTAGGGCGAACAAAGTAAACGTCGTAAACTCCCATGTTTATTGATGAGATAGGTGTTCGTGGGGGGTCCCCACAGAGTTCAGCTCTAGATCCAGTCATTTCGTAAATCTAATTATAAAACAGCATCGAAATTTACTTTCGTTTCTTTACTCTATGGAGCAAAACATAAAATAAATAAATAGCCACCCTATATCTAGGGATGAATATGGTAAATATAAATTTTACATAACAATTGTTTTTAGCTGTGTCATTTAAATGGCATATGGTTTAAATAAGGTTTTGGCACAACCAAGTTTTCGAAATATAAAAAACTGGCGAAATTAAATGACATCAAACAAATATTTATTTTTCTCGTTGATCCTGTATTTAGATATATGAACTTTTTCGGCAGGTCTAGATCACTTAAATTTGTGCCGAACGTGACTATTATATGGCTCACGATGTACTGCAAATTCAGATCCTGATTAGAAACATTCTGATACTGCAAACCAGAAAGGTTTTCATCTAAAGCTAATCGTCCAAGAGTCTGTGACTTGACTGACGTCAAAAACTATATTAATTTATTGCTTTTACAGAAGAAGCAGGCATGTCGCCTGATACATCGTGACCCAATTAATATTTACGTTCGGCCTAAATTTAAGTCGTCTAGAATGTATGTGTTGAAAACATTTATGAAATTGAGCTGAAGGTTCCTTCAAAACCGGTTCATTCACCAATAACTACATCAGCTGATCCCCATTTAAGCAAACTCCGACGGTTTTATATATATATATATATATATATATATATATAAAGTATGTGTAAATAATTTATTTACTAACAACATCGTGATACAATAATGCCTGAGCCCAATTCACGCACCAACCCGTCTTCCGCAATGTGCGTAAAATGGATTGCCTGTTTACCGCACTATTTCGCCAAGTACCAAGCACACAGCTGCCTGATATGCACCGCGCTGTGGTGATACCCGTAGATAAACGATCACGCCTTTCAATGTATGTTTCCTGCATCAACTGCTTTATAAATAAAATGCACATTTATTATATTTGTTGTAGGCCCTATATGATATATAAGGTTCTGGATTTCAAGTATAATGTCTTCATTTGCCAGATAAATGGAGATATTAAATTTCCCAATATTTGCGTAACTGCATGGCAGTCATGTTTATATATGGTATGGATATCTTGGGTAGACTTGTAAGATTGGATGTGGAACTCTTCCTGGTGACGAAAAGTGTTGGGACATGATTCGCGCAAAGATAAAAGTTGTTTCATTTATGGTTAAATCATTATTTAAAATCCTGTGTGCTTCACATAATTGTGACCGAAGTCCGGATCCGCTGAAAATCTATAAAAAGGTATAGTCTACTGTCTTGTCCCTTCCTGGGCGGCTGTTATAGATTACAGCAACACATGTATGGCCTTTGATGTCGTTAATGCCGATGTATTTTGTATTTGTGGTACACCAAACATGAATGTGGCCTGGCTCCCAGTGTACTAGGCCAATGTAATCATGAATAGCTTGACACCCAACATGGCGGCAACAATAAATATCACGTGAATTTATGACGTCAGTGCAAAACCTCAATGGGGGGAAGATGGGACAGCTGGCTGTTTGGCGTAATAAATATTCAGTGCTGTCGCCTTGCGGTATGAATGAATGAATGTTTATTTCTGTTAAAGTACATAATATAGACATATTTATGAATACAGGTATATTAGAATACAGCATATTTATTATAATAAAAGGATTATCATAAATATTTATATTATGGACAGAAACTGAGGACATTTACTAAGACAACAGTGTCTGCTTCCTCACTGATTTAGTTTATATGAAGCTAAGTAAGTTTGATCGAGCAGTGAGGCTGTAATGCCTAGAAAGATAACAATGAACAATTGAGACAAAAAGTAAAAAGATATATCTAGGAAATCAAATAGTTCTGCAATTTACATGGACAAATAAATATGACGCATGAACGTCATTCCCCGTTAGAGTTGTTGTTTTGTTTGACACATATGATTACATGATTTATTAGCACAAGTTTGGACCTAGTAACACACACACACATACACACACACACACACACACACACACACACACATATATACATATATATATATATATATATATATATATACACACACATATATATATATATATATATATATATCCACTGAATGTGTTTTTTGCGTTATCAATAAAGCAACACGTTGATATTTAAAACATTATGTTAGTGAACATTTGTGTGCAGTGGGTACGAAAATAAAATATCATGCTTATTTACATATATTTGAGTACTTCTTGTTTAAATTTACCGCTAAAGGATTTGGTGGTTCTTAATGATTTTATTTTTGAGGGGCTGCACGAATAAATGATTGTTTTTCTGTGTCTTTCTGTGATATGTGGTGCATTTTGTTTCTTGTATTGTGTGGGTGATTGTCGCTATTTAAAGAAAATATATTTTGCAGTGGTTGGGGCAATTCTCTATGGGAGTACAAATACATACATCCAAGTAATAATTTGAACAGCTTCACTACTGGCAATATATTAAGGCTCTTGTATATGGGGTTCGCAGGTGCATTGTATTTCGAGTTGTTTATTATCCTTATCGTCTTATTTCGTTTTTTTTTCTAATTTAGAGATTGTATTGTGATTACCAGCAAATTTGACCCTATCATTCATACAGCGCGAAAATGAATATATCTAAACGATTGAAAACCGGCGATTATTGTGCGGCCCATCATTCCCACAACAGCCGAAGAAAATGTCGAGGACTATCGTTTTTCAAATTTACAAGAGGAAAAAAGAGATACGGTAGGTAGCATGCCAAATATGATTGAGAAAGAGTAGCCGTGCGAAATAATCGAAATACCTATATTATCACCTGCTCAGGCTGCTGGCTGCCAATCAATAATCATTGAATTTCTATGTAAAATTCTGAAACTGTTTATATTAATAATGAAATACAATTAATGAATTATATCACAAGTCCTTTGGTGCGGAGAAATGGCTATGATTGTGATTATCACGAGTTTGGTCAACTGGATAAATAATCCATGTTATTTGACCTAGTCTTAGCTAGAGGTTAATCGTAATTAAATCACATGCATTTTATTTATAGTTGGTCCAATGTGGTCACCATCTACTGATCTAACCCCCAGGAAAAAGAAACTCAAAGCATGTTGTTGTAACCTTATATATTAGGCTTTATTCAACTTAAAAAGGCTGGTAGACATCGCATGGCTCTAGTTAAAGTGAAGGTCATTCAGTGGGGAGTGTTAATTTTTACACAACTTTCAAAACCGTAATAATTGCGACATTGTATTGTTGTTACTTTAAATTAAAGTTTATGTCATTCTTCCTTCCTAGAAAAATTGTCACTGAAAACTTTTAATCCAAATTTAATATGATCCAAAATTTATGTAATTGTCTTCAATCCATGAAGATACAAGTCATCACCAACCATAGCGAGATGGTGGTTTGACTTCACGAGTAGAACGTCGAGGTCCCGGTATTGAAGTCGGTGAGCATGGTTCGGGATCTGGACGAGCATCATGTGCAAGGGTTGGCTCGCTTACTTCAACACTTTTACTGGGAGCTACACGTGAATACTGTTCAACATCCATTGGAACAGATGGGCAGGGAGCAAGGTCACGAAGAAAAACTGTGGATTCGCGACCATCCATGTACCGAACATTTGCATAAGTCAGATTGACATCTTGTAGCTCTATCTGGTCCACAAGAGGATCATTTTTGCTTGTTCGGACAAATCTCCAGAGCAGAACCGGTCCCGGGGAATGCAGCCATGAGGGCATCGATGTGCCACAGGATGAGCGACGCTGGAAGCCAAAGAATCGTTCATGTGGTGTAGAGTTTGTTGATGCTGAGAAGAGCGATCGGATGGAATGCAGAGTATCTGGAAGTACAACTTCCCATTGGGAGTCAGACAAATTCTTGGACCTGAGAGAGAGAAACGAACAGTTTTCCAGATGATACCATTGTATCTTTCCACCTGCCTATTACCGATGGGGTGGTAGAGTGTAGATTTGCTTGTCGTTATCCCTCGTTGAGACAGGTATTCCTTAAGTTCTTGTGAAAGAAGGGATGTACCACGGTCAGAGTGGATGTAGCTAGGCATGCCGCACAGAGTAAATATTTGATCAAGGCACTTTATCACCGTTGATGAGTGCATGTTTCGGCATGGAAATGCAAAAGGAAAACGTGAATACTCATCCACCACTGTGAGTATGTATGCATTGCGTGATGTTGTAGGCAGTGGCCCTTTGAAGTCAATACTGAGTCGCTCCATTGGCTGCATAGCCTTTATCAGGGTTCCGGGAGTTGGGTGATAGAACTGTGGTTTTAGCTCAGCAGAGATTCTGCATGTGGAGCATGTTTTCTTGACATCTTCTATTGAAAATGGCATGTTCTTTGATCTCACAAAGTGCAACATTCGAGTTACACCTGGGTGACCCAACCCATTGTGGATTTCGGTGAGGTTTGATGCTGACATAGAAGCAATGAAAGCACGTGTGAACGAGTCCGGTGCCACATGGTCTTTCCCTGGTCGATACTTCACAGTGTAGCTGAATGAAGCCAGTTCAAGTCTCCAAGTTTGAATCTTGTTTTTTTTATAATCTTAGAACGATTTATCCAGTGGGAAGGATGTAGCATTCACAAGAGGCTGTATTTTGTCAGAGAAGTTTGGTATCCACTTGGCATGGTAAGCAAACATGCCCACCACTCTACGGAGAGAGACAATGTTTGTTGGAGGAGGATATTCCTGGGGAGGGCGAAGTCGTTCCTGATCTGGTTTGATGATACCATCACCTACACAGTAACCAAGGATGTTAATAGATGCCTTGGATTCCACAGACTTGGTTTCATTCAGGGTATGATTTCTCCGCTGAATTGCTTCATGGAATTTCTTCACATGTTCATCATGTTCCTGTTGGTTACGACCTGCTACTGTAATGTTTTCCAGGTATGGGAAGGTGTCTTTGAGACCTTCCTCGTCAACCATCTTGTCCATTGCTCTCTGGAACACAGCAACTCCATTGGTCACGCCAAAAGGTATACGACAGAACTGGTAGAGTCTCCCACTGGCTTCAAACCCTGTATGCTTGCGATCATATTCTTTTATTGTCACCTGGTGGTAAGCACTTTTGAGGTTAAATTGAGTAAACTTTGTAGACTGCCAGATTGTTTACCTTTTCGTCGATTCGAGGAAGAGGGTAACCATCAAGGTCTGTGTATTGATTGATGGTCTGAGAATAGTCTATACAAAGTCTCTTTTTGTGCCGATTCAATGGGTCTTTTGCCACAACCACTGGTGCAGGCCAAGGCAATGAACTAATCTCAGTGATACCCTGGGAGAGAAGCTTGGTAACTTCTTGGTGTATAAAATTCTGGTCATCTTTGCTGAAACGCCTGGATTTACTAGCAATAGGCTTGCAATCAGGAAGTAGATTTAAGAATAGAGACGGCTCATCGATTGTAGCTGCAGTGACGGCACAGATTGGTGCGGAATTTGGAATTATCAACAAGGTTTTTTTTGGAAGTCATGGCCGAGGATGATGTCACTACAAAGGTCTTTGAGAACACCAAGGCGTGTGGATTTGTAGACACGGTGATTGAGGTTGATGTCTGCAAAACAGTGGCCAATGACGTGTGTCTTCAGAGAAGTGAGAGCCATAGAAATATCTTGTGTCGACGGGTGAATCTTCAGTTTTTCTGCCACTGCTTGACTTATGATGCTATCAGAGCTTCCGGTGTCAATGAGTGCTGACAGTGTAGTTCCATAGACGGATACATTCACAGAATACTGTGACAGAGCTTTTGGACATGCAGCTGTGATGGAGCAAATGGTAGGTGAGAATATTGCAGCTGTTGTACTCGCATTAGCTTTAGACATGCATACCTTTCCAAAATGTCTCCCCTTTTTCCACAATTGCTAAATACGGAATTACGTGCTGGGCAATTTTTCCTATTGTGAATGGAATCACCGCAGAAATAGGATTTCTTCTTAGGCGCATATGTCGCAGCAAGAGAATGATCACTTTGTATATTATCTTCAGTATGCAGATCTGTTGGAGAACTTGGCATTGCTGCAGTTACAGGAATGCTGGACATGGCTTCAGAGTTTTTCTGTGCCAAATCTAAGGAGTTTGTTTGATCAAAGGCAGTTTTGAGGTCAAGTTGAGTGTTCTCCAGAAGACGTTGCCGAATTGGTGGGGATGCTATTCCGTTGATGAAGGAATCGCGGACCAGTTCCTCAAGGTATTGTTCAGCAGTAACATTTTTGAGATTGCAGTCCTTGCTGAGCTTCCGAAGTTCTTCAGTGAAGTTTCACCCGGTTTTTGTCTTCTGGTTGCGAGTAGGTTACGAGTTTTGATGTACAGGTGCGCTAGAGCCTCTATTGCAGCATCGTAGGCAGCAGTCTTCGATATAGTCGTACACATGGTGTGATACAAAGTTGATGAGAGTTCTGAACTTGTTTGGAGCATGCTCACCACATTCATCGATAAAGTTTTGAAGGTCCTGTGCCAATGCTTCCATTCTTTGGCAGCCGAGGGAGAGTTCGGATCCAGGTCGAGGTGGGCTGGTTTCAGAAGAGTGTCCATGTTGAGTATCTATGTTTATTAAGATGAATAAATTGTTGTAACCTTCGATATTAGGCTTTATTCAACTTAAAAAGGCTGGTAGACATCACAAGGCTCTAATTAAGGTGAAGGTCATCCAGTGTGGAGTGTTAATTTTTACACAACTGTCAGAACCGTACAGAGGGCGCCATTGTATTGTTGTTACTTTAAATTAATGTTTATGTCACTTGAACATCCAGACTTCGAGTACAAATTACCAGGCTGAATTGAACTGTGCTTAAAGCCGCTCAACTCAAAGTAACAGCTACAGATGACATGTCTGTATATCAGATGGTGAAGGAACTTGCTAAACATATGTCGGGTCCAGCTCTTGATTTAGTGTTATCTCAACTTCAACATTCCAGTCCACAAACATAAAAGCTCCTTGCCAAAGTTTTCCTGTAACATCAGTGAAACCACTCCATAGAATTGTCACAAAATTCAAGATTTATCCAGATTTTAATAAAGCTTTGTTGGACACTTTCAAAATTAAAGTTAATCCAATGGCAGACCAGTTGAAATTATGCTGTGTTGTTTTTGATGAATTGGCAATAAAAGAAAATGTATCGTATAACCCTGAACATGATAAAGTGGAAGATTTTGGAGATGTTGGAAAATTTAAATATTTTGCTAGTCGTTGTGTTTATGTTGAAAGGTTTAGCAGTTTAGCATGTAAGTGGAAGCAACCAATTGTCTATTTTGTAACTAGCAGTACTCAAGTGCTGAGTTGCTGAAAAATCTTATTTTGAAGTGTATTAAAATTGCAAGTGAACATGACTACTTTCAAAGCTATAATATAACGATAAAATAATAAGTGAATGGTCACAAAACTAGAAGCATCTGTTAGCAAGCTATATTTTATACACAACAATAATCGTGTCATTATCTTCTATGATCCACCATATTTATTGAAGAATATACAACAATATTTAAAAGTTAATTAGGTTTCAGAGTTAGAGAGAACAATGTGGTTTCATTTTACTGTAGTGTTACCTATCAGAATGGCTCCCAAATTAACACAAAAACATGTGGATTTGCCAGTATTTTCAGGGGGGTGAAAGGGTGGACACAGGGACAACCCTGGTGCCACACAATTCCATATTGCCTTCCTCCAAATGGGTAAAGGTAGTTTTATACTAGTAACACTTATGCTTTCAAAGATACAAGGAAAGTTAGAATTTGTTTCTTGTAAAACATTACAGCTTGTTGTACACTTGTATATTAATATCCGTCTACTACATGTTTTACGTGTGAATATTAGATATTGATAAAAAGACCTGTCATTTTTTTAATTAAGGCATTGTTGATTGATCAGTGTCATTAATTATTATTTCTTGTGTCTTTATGTACACTTGTAAAAACTTGTAAGTATTACTTTTAAATTTAAAATACATATTCTGGACTTGTATAATATCAGTAAATAATATAAAGCAGAACATATCATTTATTGAATATTTAAGGATTACATTCAGAGCTGTGTGTTATATTCATTTCATATTCATGTCCTGTGATAACATTTACATATAATAAAGTTCACTGATTTAACTCATTACCTTGTTTTATTTCCAGAATATAGAGTCTATTTGCTCATTGGCCAATATATTTGTAGCATGGTGATTATGTGAAAGAAACATAACATGGTGTCTGAAATACATGATCAGTAATAATAATGGTCATATAGACACATATCTATCATAACGCACCTTCAAGTCCTTGCATCGTAAAATAAATCATGCAAAACCCAATTCTACACTAGTGATTATAGGCCTAGCTATAGCTCATTACACTTTTCAACTGCACCAAATGACTGCCAAATCCAACTTTTTAATTCATTTCATAGTCCCAGCCCACTCATTCTCTATACTGTAGATGCCACTATTACTCCTTTCCTCGTTTATTTAACTTTATCGTTGAATATATCCAGTTAGATTGTCTAATGCCTGTCAAAGCCGACTTCTCTAATAATAGTCTACCAATTCAATAATAGTCTACCAATTCAATAATAGTCTACCATGTTTTCCGCAAGACGGCGCTGCTAACAGTTTATTTCACACAATGCCGTAAGCTATCGCTCGCTGTCCCGTCTTATTCTATGTCTTTGGTTGAGCCATTGACCTATATTTAGGTCAATGGGTTGAGCTAAGGAGATGCTGCCACCAAAGACTATTTATAACAAGACGTGTTACTTCGCGTTTTAACATGGGGCGCCATTTTGAATTCAAGGAGCGCCAGGGCCCTAGCGGCCAGGGTTAGATTGTCACGGACAGCTCTCCTCGTTAACATGACGCCTAATGGCACTGGTTCATTCTGCGCCGCTTTCGGCTGCAGTAACAGGAAAAGTATGCACAAATAAAGACATTCCCGAAAGGAAATGAAAACTAGCGTAAAAATGTGATATGATCTGGCTTTTTTTAAAATAAGCATAACAATTTGAAGTAGACACACCCCTACTTGACATGACCCAAGCAGTAGGCCCAAGCAGGATCTATCTAGATCTATATTTGTTTCAGACAAAATCTTATTAAATTTTATTGAACAATATCAAACCTATTAATCACAAAATGGGTATGTAAGATATACATAAGCTTACAGTTACATGTACTGGAGCCACTGAAGATGTTATAGGTGGGAGGTATATTTTACTTTGTTATTGTTAATAATATAATTGGACTTCTAAAATTACATTACTATAATCAGATAACTTTTCCCTAATTACACTAATTATAAGTAGCTGAGTATTTACATGATCACCTGCATCCATATTTATTTTTAAACGTAAGCAATTGGTACTTATAAGATTTAAATTACTTGAATACTAATTGTAGAATGTATGATATGCACTTCACTGAAACGGAATTCATGAACCAGACAAGAGATAAACTTATCTAGAATGCTATTCCAACTATTTTTGATGTACCAAATCCACTGCATGCATCCACTGAAATCAAGGAGGAAGTTATTAACAGATAGGAGACCTATACAGCAGTCAGGGCCAGCTGTGATGGTAATTAATATTT
Source organism: Paralvinella palmiformis (assembly GCA_025642065.1). Classification (NCBI taxonomy): domain Eukaryota; kingdom Metazoa; phylum Annelida; class Polychaeta; order Terebellida; family Alvinellidae; genus Paralvinella; species Paralvinella palmiformis. Next base: position 326,264 of record JAODUP010000295.1, read on the forward strand.
ATAAATATTAATGGTGAAAATTGGTATTATAAAATTAATTAAATAAGAAACAAGGCATCAAACCCATGAAAAGGATTACCAGCACCTGAATTAGTACCTGAATGTGCTTTAGTTGGTATAGTTGTCTTCATAACTTAAATGCATATCAAATCAAATTCTTTAACCAACTTGAAAAAAAGGAAAACATGTGTTTACACATTGTGTATGCACTTGGTTCAAGTCATTATTTAACAAGGTATTGTTCTGTTTCAGTCCTTGAAGTTCTAGGATGATGAGATACCATGTAAACAGGCCAATCTCTTGGATACAGATTTACTGGTGTTGGATGTGATAGATGATTTTGAGTTATCCGTTACAGTAGTCAATGCATGTGTCTATTACATCTCTGGGTATGTTCTGTCTAACTTTAAACAGTTCACTGATCTGGACTAAAATTCATATTTTTGTAGTAGTGGTTGTTTAGAGCTGGAAGCAATTTGGGTTATTTTGTCCATTTGATAACAAATGACTGATTGTAACTGTAGATGAACCCATGGTACAAGAGATTTGATGACGCTTATTGTATGAAACTACTAATTTTTCTATTTCTAATATGTTAACGCAAACATAAACATTGTTAATATTCCATGTATATTCTTTGTTCTCAGCTGGGCAGGCCTATATTGCATGGTCTATATTATTGGGGTGTAGACTTTAAATGAACTTATGATAAGGTGTGCATTATAATTTTGTGTGTGCAGACGATCTGTATTATTCCTCTCCTATTATATGCCATGAAATATGTAAATGTCGTTTTATGCAAGTCCGTATATCTAGTTTAATTGGGATCAAACGCCAGAGATAGGCCGGGGATTGTCGATTCCATCAATTCCAATTCCGGAATTGAATTGACCCCATGTCTGATTACCAATAATTAAGTTCAGTGTCATCTGTGAATAAAATCGTACGTGTTTGCTTTGTACTATGTAATCTGAAGAAGCCTATATATAGGACTTGAATACTACCAGAGTTGTTTGATTTAAATCACTACAAAAAGTCATGCATTAAGATTGTTATGATTATTGCATTTATTTTTATCAATTATTTTGTGAGCATATTATTTATCGATTAACTTGGAGTACAAAAAAAATAATAGTTTAAATAAATAAATTGGTACTTATTTTGGATAATTATTTTTACATATGTTTATAAATGAATTGCAATTGGATTTCAACACCAATTAATGTAGTCCTAACGAGTCGTACAGTTCAGTGACAATTCCCCAACACGGTTCCCACGGCCAAGGAAGTATTCTTCTCCAGGGCAAATTTACCTTTTTCCAGGATAAAGTATGCAAGATTTAAAGGTAATAAATCAAGATACATGTGAAAAAGCACATATTTATTTAGTGTATGAATGATTATTAAAATATGAACAAGATGGTAACCAAATTTTGTAGCACCTTTATTATTAACATATGGAGTACCGGAATGTATTGATTCATATATTATGTTGAGCTTACCGTATATACTAGCGTATAAGTCGACCCGGCAGATAAGTTCAGGTCGGTTCTTGACCCCGTAATTCTTTCCTCAGTCCACATCGATTCATAAACCAGCTACACCATCCCGGTGAAGCTTTGAATCCAGTCTCTACCTCGTATTGCTTGTCCCGAGTAAACTTGATAGCCTGTATCCGTATCATCATTCTGGTGACGATATAACCATTGTGGCGATACTCCAGTACCCAATCATTCAAAGCTGCCTCTAATTTAATGTATGGACTAACTCGTTTCGCTCTTATCGTCCTCGGCATTTCAAATAAATATTTCTTCTACTTTCTCCAGCCTCTCACTAGTTTTTCACTAACAGCAAAATGTCTGTCTGTAGCAGAGTTGTTGTTTTCTTCGGCAAACTTGATGACTTTTAACTTAAACTGTGCATCGTACGAATTTCGCTTTCGTGTCAAACTCATTATGTCGGCAAGTGTGTCGTAAATATATCAGTATCAATTTCTTCACCGGCAGCGATATATATATGTGTATATATATATATATATATATATATATATACACACACACACAACACACACACACACACACGGATTTCGCTTTGATGTTATATCTAGGCTGTGCTGAATAAGCGACAACCTGGCGATTCTCCCCTAAAAACAACACAAACAATGTTATAACTAATAAACAAACTTGTCACACCAAACACGCAATGTGAAAAGTGATTTCTATAGTATCGCTAATCATCTGGAGGTACTGGTAGTTAATGGCGCGTGACTATCAACTATTATTACACAAAGACTGGCATGTTTGTGAGATCCAAATAACAGTTTGGTGAAACTTAATCGTTATTTATTGGATAATAATGACTTAGTAGGCAAACAAATCGACTTATACGCGAGTATATACGGTACACGCATGTATTCATTTGTGTTATGTAGTAATTCTGGATTTTGAGCCTCTGTTGGGATGTGTTTGTGTAGGTTGTGAGCCAATACAGAAGCTACCTACAATCCTAACATAGCTATTCAACATCAACTCGGATAGAGATGATGAACAGATCCCAAGATAAAAACCATTGCCAGTGAAAGAACATTAAAGTACAATTAAACTTCCTGTTTCTTACATGGTTTATAAAAGCAAACATCTGGCTCAGACAGCACAGTTTCTGTGGTAATACCCACACATTGAAAGTGATACCACATATGGCACCCTACACTCTGAAGATCTGGTGTTAAAGGGTTAGACTGTTTCAGATCCACAAATGCCACACAAAAATACTAGGGGTCTTTCTGTAAATGCCTCTATCGGGGTCTGAAGTTGATAAATCAACTGGCAGAGAATCATCAACAACAAAGTATGTATGATCAAGATCTGCACTCACAATATCAAACATATAAATCCGGCCAGTGAGGAGCTCACATGCTACATATGTTATCCAGAAATGTGTTATATTAGAGATAGGCATTGAAGATGGTGCCCATACATTGTGTATATGAACAAGTTGGCTCCACTTCCTGCTTGATGGTGCTTGATCACAGATTGAGAATGCGCTCTTAATCTTGCATAGCCCTCTATCATGGCATACACAGTTGACTATTAGATCTGGATAGGCAGCAAGAAATGGTTTTGACTTATTGATCACCAGTCCACTGTCAATAGTACGAAAAAGCCTATGACATTTTCTACTTTCTCAGATGTAGGCTCCCTTTGCATGGGGCTCCATTGATATGCCACCACAGATCACTACCATTGTGTTCGAATCTCGGTGTGGGAATTTCTGAAGGTTGTTTCATTACCTTTGGAGGTCACTCGGTCCAGTTAGCCTACTATGTTCACAAAAGCGGCCATAAAACACCAATCATCCATTGATATACAATGTTTCATGACAGCTGACATTTTAACTTGCTTTATTAAGACTCTCCACCTTAGTGAAGACAGGCTAGAACAAACTTGCTGTAATTTGCCACTGTCGTTGGAGATGCCATCTGCTGGAGAGAACTTAATTGCCATATTGTGCTGGCAGATACAGTATCAATCTGGTCCTGAGTCATTGCCAGCAACTCATCAACTCCAGCATCAGGATCCAATTGAGCTAACTTCTGGGCAACCTCTATTGGGGCTTGGTGTCATACCATTACTTCTGGCTCTGGGAATGGAACTGCATTATACATTTGAATAAAGCAGCAGTCTGGAGATGCAGCACACACAAGAACAGCCAGGTCCTTTTGGATGTCTTTACCTGTGGTGTATTGCTCCTGGGTAGTAGCCACTGGAGAGAAGACATTGGAGAGCTTGTGAACTGTTTCATGAGAATCATCCTGATCTGAAATATAACAGAAAGGAAAATAAATGTAATTTCATAAATGCAAATTAATTAACCTTAAAATTAAAAAAAAGTTCCTAAACATCAAATATAGCACCCATAGAATTATGGAGTTTTACAGTAGTCTCACAATGTGGTGGCAAGTTTTCTATCATTCAGATTGTGTTTGACTAATGCAACAACAGACAAATGTTATTTAAGACATTTAATCCATTTCAAATAGCTAAACCACACTACTGAATTATAATAAAATACATTCAAACGCTTTGTCTATGATGCCACCTTGTTTAAAGTAGTGATCTTTTCCCCACAATTGTTCCACCAGTTCAATGGGTTTGGAGGGATTAAAATTTGCTGGTGCATATCGCACACAACTTCTTGAGGTACAATTAGGCTTGGTCAAGTCTGTCCATACTGCATATTCCATGTAGAACCCAGCAATGTAGTTGCAAGAACCATGTAGTCTGAAATATACACATAAAAAGAAAACGTGATAAGTACTAGCACATTTGATATAGCTAATGATGAAGTTGGAACTAAAAAAAAACATATTAAAAATGGAATTATTGATATCTAGATGAAATAATGTCTTATTTATTTTGAAATTTTACATCCTGAAATATGTGTTATTCCCATTATGTTTGCATCTTGTTCTGTCTTACCCAGCTGTACATGTGCAGTATGTACTATGTATTGTGACTCCTGCACTCTTTGTGATGTCCTCTTTTGGCACCCAGACCTGATAAGGTGATGTATATAGGCTGACTTTCACTGCTGACATACAGAACTTACTTTTGTCACTGATTTGACAAAAAATACTTCTGTTACCCAGCCAGGAGTGAAATATCTGCAACACAATTGACATAAACAGTATTTCCAGGTTGAGAATGTTACAATAGTAAGTAAAATAAAATTATGTTTACAAATGTATATTGCTTGTACCTGTATGTCTTCCCTTCCTTGTATTCATCACATAATCTGTGGTAAAGGACATCCTCTGTCTTCATCTTCAGATATGTACTGATATTGATAAAGTATAGACTAGGCCAGTTAATACAAGCAGATTCTCCCTGCCAGTCCATTTCCTTCAAAGTAAAGGGGTCCAGAAGTATGGTGCCATTCTGCATGGACTACTCCACTGATAAGTCAACCTGAACGCCAGACTCCCAGGCAAAAAGAGCTCTGAAATTTAAACAACAAATGCACATCTATAAATATCACAACAATTTTTAATTCTAAGAAAAATGATGTTTCTCTACAACATAATGTTGTCTTGCTATATATATATATATATATATGCACTGAAAAAAGGGTATTTTGTATTTATAGTGAATACATTGAAATGTATAAATTTATCACTGCTAACAGGGTTAATATTGCATAATATTATATTAATGAAAAATAACATTATTTGCACCAAGAATAATATGTACACGTAGAAGAGCAGTACTAATAGCTATTTTCTTATTCTATTTTATTATCAGTTGGCAAAGCAACATTTGTGCAATTGATTACAACCCAAACATTAGACTAAAAAGCTCAAGTACCAAATATTTATTTCCAACCACCAAACTGATTACACCAAAGCGATATATATTAAAAGAAGTAATACTGATTGATACTATTTATGTTCCAATCAAATCTTACCAGCTATTTTCTTAATGTTGTGCTAATAATGTTTAAACAGTACTTGAAATTTTAATATATGTAAATACTAGTTGAAGTAATCCAAATGCCAATCACTAAAATAAGTTAAACAAATTAAACAGAAAAAGCTGCACTGAAATAATATAAAGGTTTTTAAATATATCTACCTGGATATTAATTCTTTGAATGACACTCGGTTGCAAGAACTGCTTAATTCAAAGCTAGGGGGACGACCACTGCATAAACAACTCTGGTCATCTGACCCAAATTAGCCACATCATCATGAACGATGGTGACCAACGAACTTTATGGTACCGGTTTCTTTTCGACCTCATTTTTTACTAAATTTCTATATTTCCCTCTGCCACTAGATCTATATCTACATTTTCCACAAGTTAAACCAATCACCTGTCTCTGGCATAACTATTAACTTTCTGTGAGAGGAAATATATCAGTTAGAAATTGCTATGTTATCATACTCATCCGCTTCTTTAGTTAGGCTACATAGCCTGTATCAGGTTGAGGCCTTTCTAAATTAGACTTGTTTACATTATACGCACCATGTACCAAGTGTTGGCTATATCTATACTGCTACCAATGACTATCCAGTCTGTTTTTAAATGCATTTAGTGAGGGTGCTTTAACCACTTTAGCAGGCAAGATATTTGTTTTAAATTCTGTTGCTGTAGTATAGAAGCCTGATATTTTTCATTGATTTTTCTTTAACTCGAAACTGTGACCCCTAGTGAATGATCATGATGTATCTGGTTTGATGTACTCGGCATCTAATGCATATATTCCAGACATGTGTTTATATGCCTATACCATGTCGCCTCTACATAAGACAAGTCCCTCAATGCTGGGGCTAGTTTTGTTGCTCGCTGTTGGGCATCCTCCAACAGTCTTTTTTTTAAATACTGGGCACCAGGCAGTGTTCCCATATTCGAGATGTGCCCTGTTACTATTAGTGCACTTGGACTTTTAGTAAGCCTAATATATGTCGGAACTGCTATCCCTATAGTCTATACAATATTATTAGATTCATAGCCATATACATACTACACAGTCATAGGACGATAGATAGGAGCACATATCATATTCATAACCATTACAGTGATGGTTACTGCCATTAGCATTATATACCTAATACCAGTCCAATGCCATGGCAATGTGAAAGTCATGTGTTGAATGTCTTGACATTCAGTGATTCACATTGGATCTGGGCGGCAACAACCCAAAACTATTGACGTTATAAGAGTGTGCACTTAAGGATATCATTAAACAAAACAATTAACTGCTAACATCATCATGTTTTAAATTAATCAAATAGGAAATGAACTATAATAGGCTATTCTCGTAGTCATAGTCGTAATACTGCTTATAACGAACACTTGAAAAAAGGTTTGTTTACTCACAATTGGGTCAACCTCGTTCTAAAACTGGCCTTCATCTTGTCCCAATTCACTAAAATGTCGAACCATTGGCTTTGTTTGGATGAGAAGGATAAGAGATAAGATAAGAGACCAGCAGTAAATTGTCGGCAGGAACGGAGATCCTTTAGCTAGAAAGAGAATATGTTCCGCTTTATTTCGACACCTCTTATAATGAGGCAGATGTTCTGTCGACAGTACACAAAGGTGAAGTATTGTGAAACAAATTAAATGATTTTCATAATATTCTGTGGTGCTAAATGTGTGCGTGTATTTATATATATATATATATATATATATATATGTGTGTGTGTGTGTGTGTGTGTGTGTGTGTGTGTGTGTGTGTGTGTGTGTGAAAAATGCATCTCCTGCACTTAAAGAGAGAGAACCACCTTTGGTGAATCCTATTTCTTTTACTTCTTTTAAAAAACAGATGTCTACGGTCAAAGTAATCCTCGACCTGAGCGAAGACAAAGCTCATTTCAGATACATCCTGCCAGGATTCTCACTGCAGGATGTCGATCTATTGCAGTTAGACCCGTATTTGAAAACGTGGCGTATTGCAAACATGATGTACTTGTGCATCGAGGTGGCGAAGCGAAATGGTTTCGGCGACTTCTGGTACAAGGCTTCAGATCAGACATACGAACACACGCACATGTTATTCGTAAAGGCCATATCTCTCAACCGATTGGCTGATCTGCAGGATCTGGAGAAGTTCTGCTCGTCGCCGTACCAAAACGACATCAGCGTCGACTGCCGGATCTCAAACATCGGCAATAGTTCATTACAGGTGAACGGATCATTGAGCGTACTGGACACCAACAAGACATTGTTCAACACCACCATTATCGGTGTCTCCGTGGACAGGAAGACCCGCAAGGTCGCCCCACACCCCGTATGGTGGGTGGAAAAATATGGCACGGCCGCGCGGAGACGCGCTGCCGATAAGGTGCATCTAGAAATCGAGACGGAATATAACCGGGAATGGCTGGTGACCCAATCAGCCCTAGTTATCCAGCCCGAGCAGCTCGACTTTAACGGTCACGCAAGCAATGCACACTTTTCCGACTTCGCTCTGAACATATTACTAAAGGCTCAAACAGAAGGTAAATTATCATGGACGAGAAGACAGATCGAACACAACATTAAGTATATGGTTTCTAGCTTTCTTAATCCATGTCTACTTAATGACCGACTTGACATTGCCTTGTACAAGGATCCGGAGATCCTGGGCAAATTTTACATCACCTTTCACAAAGGAACTATTCCCGCGTATGTCCAGATGTTTGAGTATGGCGAGCTGAACCCAACCAGGAGACACTGAAAAGCCTAAATAAATTTTATATAGAGAGGGAGAGGGGGGGGGGGCATTTTCTGCACTAATATTTGACAACAGTTGTTCAACAGACGAACCACATATTATTTCATCGCGAACACGACATCTTTAAAATGAGGAAAACATCACGTGAAAACAATGAGTTTGAATCATCCTGTAAACAAACAGTCAACTTCTGTATCATCGTTCTTAATATGGTCTGAAGTCTCTAGAGCTCAAAGAAAAACATGTAAACAAGTGTGAGCAAGGAATTATTCCAGAACATAACGCAATTATCTTGTTAAAATTATGTCATGAATGACATACTACCATATCAGCTTGAGCCAGAAGGGACCTTACAAGAGGAAGATGATTCAAGATGGCTGAGATATTAATGCTCAAGAGAAACTATAATCCGCATCAGTCTAGAGGCCGCTCATGTGACGTCAGAGCATTTGAGGTTTTTAATCCTTCCCCCCTTCGAATCTGGCTTCCGGTACTGCCGTAATGGCGGCTCTCCAGTAATTTGAATTGTATCCCTATATGATATCAAGTTTATTTCGTGATTATTATTGTGGAATGTTTGGTTACTCCTCTAAGCATTACATATTTAAGAAATATTTTCTGATGGTGGACTGTCCCTTTAAAGCTGATCTGGAAACAGATGTCTAGAGTTAAAGAAAACCATGAAAAACACTAGTCATGTCTCTGACTACAAATTTTATTATCTTTTATCTCTGATGAAACTCGTTGCCGCATAGACAATAGAAGTGGCTCAAATAACCAACAATTAATTACTCGGTAATTTAGAACTTAGGCAGTTCTTAAAGGAAGAGTTCACCTTAATTTCAAATTTTCAGGACTAATACAACTATGTTCACAAATATTATAAATGATGTCAAAATGTGAAAATGATCACTCGCATATTAAATAATCCAGTTCAAGGTGTTGATTAATCGACTATTAATCGCCTGTGCTCGCCGCCATTTTGAAGCTAGACACAGACCGCAAGCTCTTGAATGTTAACGTCACTTGAACCAAGCAATTTGACCGGAAGTCTGTATATCCGATTTAAAAGCATATAAACAAGTCTTAATCAAGAATAATTCCAGAACAAAACGTAGTAAGAGTGTTGGAAATTCCTTCAAAAAATCATCAGACACCAGGGCTGGCAAGTCCTAAAAGTTGTCTGCCCCGATGAAAAGTTGCCGGCCCAGGTGCCGCAAGAATAGCAGCCCAGAAACCGCAAACCAAGCTGGACGTGTACGAAACAGTTGGGAGCAATATATAGGCTAAAACTACTAGTACAGAAAGAAGGGGCATAATTGTTGACAATTTATGCATCATGGGGTGAATAATTATCAGTGGAAATGTGTTTACAAATGTAGTTGTGGCGATGTCAAGAAAAAAAATGAAATAGCTCTAAGCTTATTTTCACCATGTGAAACACAAAGCAACTAATGATTTAGTTATTAAACATCCATCTTTATTTCAACATAAAATAAAATATTCTTTGAAACGTTTATTCACAGGTAGGATCAGATTACTCTAGATCAGAAAAATTTGTATGACAATCAGAGACTGGAGCTGAGCCAATTGTGATCACTGCCTCATCTGTATCGTCTGCAGAACGAACAGTGGGGTGAGGTGAATGATACTAAGGTGGTGTCATGTAATACTGTTGACGAACAAAATTAATTTAGTATTATTGCTGAAGGTTTCTTACGGATTAAGATATTGATAGAAATGTTTAAACTTATTAGACCATTTTACTGCCATGTCATAAAAAGACAAAATGAAAAACCTAAACTATTGTTTGAAGATAAGGAATTTATGGTAAGGTAACTTAAATGAGCAGAGTAAAGAAGATTTGTTGGATGAGTATAAACAACTGACAGCAATTAAATGTCAATTGAGACCCTCTATGCGTAGAACCATATGTATGATGAAACCTGAGCTAATGTATACATAAGGAGATGTGTTATCCTTATGTCTACAATACATAAATACAAAAACTCATAAGGTTGTCTGCTCTAGGCTCAGAAAATTAACGTACAAGCAATAAAAGACCGGAGGTAGGGTGAACAAAGTGGACGTCGTAATAACTTCCATGTTTGTTGTAATCTCATCCGTGTTCATGGTGGGTACCACAGTGTTCGGCTCTTGATCCGGTGATTTCGGGAATCTAATTATAAAACATAAACGAAATTTACATTCATTTCTTTAATCTATGGACCAAAACCTAAATAAATAAATAGCCATAAACCGGCTGTATAGATTGCTCTGATTCCACGCCATCTTGAGATGAATCTGGTATATATAAATTCTACATAACATTTTTTTAATTCATGTGTCTGTAAGTGTAACTGTCTCAGTTTCGCTCCAGAATGATGCGACGACAGTTTTATTCATGCATTTAACACCCTGTATTAAATACAAGTAGATATTTAAATTAGAGAATCACTAATTTATAAGTACATTAGAATACATTATATTTTGCCGCCAAAAGGAATGTTGTTTCATGAAAAGTAATAATAATTTCTTAACATATTAAAATGAGATGAATTTGAGTCATTTTAAATATCCTCCGTATACAAATACGAGCAACTAATATTTACATATTTGAACTTTTTCAGCACGTAAACCTTCTAGACGACTTAAATTTAGGCCGAACGAGACCATTATATGACTGCCGATGTACCATTCAATTAATGTGCCTGTTTCTGTTGTAGAAATAGTTTTTTACACACACACATATTTCATTTTATAGTAGCGTGTTGAAATATAATTAAGTGGAGGTAACTGTTATATTTCTGGTGTCTTTCAGGTTTATATATATATATATATATATATATATATATATATATTATATATATATAAGACAATATTTTAAGCATTATGTTTCACAAGATAGTGCAGTGCTTAGATTATTGGACTGCAAATTAAACCGTCAGAATGTGGATTCGAATCCAAATCATTCCTGTTTTTATGGCATGTTTCTTTAGAGAGTTGCCCCTCGACCATAGGTTCCAGTGCTTATAATACTAATCAAGCCAATGGTGAGCTCCGGTGGCCTAGCGGTTAAGCACCCGGCACTTGGTGCCAAGGGTCACAGATTCGACCCCAGCAAGAGGCCGAAACTTTTCCAGTGATTAGTTTCTCGGCTCACAACATCGTGGGTGGATGACCACGTTAAATGGTGCTGCCGTCTCCACTGAATTATTAAAAATTAATGGGGACGTTAAAGACCCCCTGAGGACGTAAAACACACTGGCAGTGACCACCCTCAGGGTATTTCGGCTCCATATTTCCGTACTGCTCCCCTGTGAGTGTTGGGGGGGGGGGGAGTTTCTCAACCACTCCAACATAGAGGCTGCGCTGAATAATCAACAACCTGGGGATTCTGCGCGAAAAAAAAACCAAAGCAAAAAAACAAGCCAATCACTCCCTCCTATGGTTAGATACACACGATCCAAATAGGTTTAAGCCAAAGCTTTTGTAAATACAGACCATTTCAAAGTATATTATCTCGCTTGTAGTGAGATTTGTAGTAGTTTTAAATGTTTTCAGATTAAATAACCGTTTTAGAAAGCAAGAACTGTACATTCTCATTAGAGTCTGTCATAATTGAGCCATTTTAATATGTAATTTCGTTCTTCATTCCACCGGAATTATTTTCACAGCCAATGACCGATATTCCCAATTATTGTGTTTACTTTCATTTCTGAAACCTGCTAATGACAAGAAAATAATTAAAAATGTATATAACCGCATTCATTGTTTCTAAAACTGTAAATGGATCACCAGTTGAAGATCATCCGCATTTGTAACTCAGTTAGAGACAATAGAATTATACATTTCTGTTAATAACACACGAACATGTGATCCAAGGTCACTTTGCTCTCGTTAACTTTCCAGTCTTATATGCCCCATTTATTTCACTCTATCTCGGAATGGGGGTGGGGCCTTTATTTACAAACGGGGGTCAAAGCTTGTATCATTTTGTTTGGGTCCAAGAACGCAACATGCAAAATGGATCCATCAGGAGATTGTCATATCAAGTAGACGAAAACCATAGTTCATTTTGGTCTTTTAATCATAAAAGATACAAGAAATAAAACAATTTTAAAGTGCTACCAAATATAATAACTTTTGATTTGACATAAGCAGCAACAACATTAAAAACTTTATCAATCTTCTTTAACCGTAAGCATCTAATGTCCATAATATACGTTAGTTTCGCTGTCTTTGCCATTCTAATAGACCGATTCAGGCGTATATTGTCTTTCCAAAGGATTTAACACGATATATATCAAGATATAACCCGATGATTGAGCGGACCGATTTTTATTCATGTTGACTCGTAGGGGATTTTTAGCATGGGTTTCAAAGGATTAAATAAGTGGATTTTAAAATTAAACTGTTAGCTGATTGTAAATTGATTTAAATGAAGAGTTTTGGAAATATTAATTTGACTTTTACCTGGGAACCAATCATATATGTATCACCTGTATATTATTGAATGATTTTTTATTACATTAGATTATTAACAGCCTTGACATTTACAAAAAGATTGCACGAATGGCTGTTTCAGACAATAAAATAACTAATTCACTTTCAATACAAGATATTATGCATAAATACCAATTTTACGGTAATATGAATCACCCATTGACTTATATGATATGTGATCATTGATTTTATCCATTCACACTGTCATGTCAGATGGCAAAGTTTTAACTAGACAGGCCGAGCCATGACAGCCATGCAAATAGCGCTGAACGTTACTTGGTTTAGTAGCATATATATCTATTGAATGAAGTCTCTGGCATTCCTATTAAAAACAAAATTATAATCTGGAGACCCCATACCCTTAATGGACTATAAATAAAATCCAAATATAGATGGTAAATAGCCTAAATATGGCTTTTCAGTATGACATTTATCGGCCACTATACGCGTAAATCGCTATGAAACACACTGATTCTTAGACTTCTAACCCGAGACCGCAGTGTGAAATTCAGCCGCATGGTGGCAGCAGGGGTAATTGAATAGGTCTATTATAATTATTAGAATCCAGTGAATCTCGACATCTTCTACCAGTTGACTGTTGGCTATTTCCAGCTCGGGAGATTTTCTTAGACCCAACTTACTCAGTGTAGCTTGTTGAGAGGCGTCATGGAGAATCTGACAGCGATGATCGAAACGGGATTCCATCAGCTAAACATTACCCGATAATATCATTGTTTGTTTTGTTGTTCGGGGAGAATCCCCAGGCTGTCGCTTAATCAGCACAACCTCTATGTTAGAGTGGTTGAGGAATCGCCTCCCCCACCACTCACAGGGTAGCAGTACGGAAAGATGGAGCCGAAATACCCCCTCAGGGGGTCTATAACGTTTTAAATAATTCAGTGCAGACGGCAGCGCCATTTAACGTGGTCAACCACCTACGATGTTGTGAGCCGATAAATTAATCCCTGCAAAAGTTTCGACTTCTTACGGGGTTCGAACCCGTGACCGTTGGCACCAAGTGCCGGGTGCTTAACCGCAAGCCCACCGGAGCTCACGCGATAATATGATCCTCATCTGCCTGTCTTATAAACCAGTGCACCGCCTGGAAACGGCAAATAATACAGAGAATACAGGCTAGCAGCAAAATGAGGTATCAGTGAAAAATAATATCATCTTCAGAGGCAGTCAACTGAAAATATACAGTACGTCACGTGTCCTGGTGTTTGTGGAAAATAAAGCTCCAATAGCTTTATCGATTAGGTTTTAACAAATTAAAACCTGTCAGACAAATAATTAAGATAATTTGATAAAATTTGGCTGTTCATAGAATATCCAGGGTCTTTGATAGATCACAAAATTAAGATCGCGATTGTTGTTTTAGCGATGTATAATTAAGCTTCATCTTCTAGAGTTTCGAATCTTCATTGAAATAATACCGGATTCTATGTCGTCCATCACCCATCTGATTTTTCAGCTCTGGAATTACACCTTTTTATACTAATTGATCGGTTAATAACGCAAAGTGATCGGTTTGTGTGTGTGTGTGTGTGCATGCGTGACCATTGCTTCAACAGAGTTTGATGTGTTCAAAATAATACACCGACTATTTTCATTGTGTTCGGCACTCGATTTGGTGTGATAATATTCTCTTGCTGGATCATAGACAATTAAGTATCAATATTTATAAGACATTAGACCGTTAATTATGAGGAGTGAAAACGCGGTTAACAAAATATGACAGCTTTTCGCCTTTTAACGATTATATTTTTGCCTATGGGTTTTGAAATCGTCCACTATTCCCACAGTAATGTTATAGGACCTGAAGCTAAATGACCCTATTGTGGTGATGTTAACTCACTTACTGATAAGAAACTGGAACATATTATATTGTTATGACTTTCCTCAAAGATGGAGAGACTTTAAACCCATTTTCACAAAAATCGAATTTAACATTTCTTACTTCCGTCTCTATTTTCCATTGATCTAACACGAGAGATTTTGTTTAACTCTTTTATTTCACCGATTATGCAATTAATATTTTCCTACGTTATATAATACTATAACAGTCAACTAAGTTCCTATGTTAAACCATCAGTAAGTATAGTACAGCCAATGTCAACAGGACCATTTCAACTTGGGTTTCTGCTAGCTCCAGATGATCACAGACAATCCGTAAACATACTTGGCAGTGATTGGTCTGCACATGCATCTACAACATCAAATCTGGTAAACAACAGATCTGGCAATATTTTTATGCACATAATTATTATGAAGACCTTTATGTACTGCGGATAAAATAACTCATATCACAATATATGTATGATACTTAACATAATGCTGACATACAACGTACCCTGCCAGAGTGTGGCAAATGCTTGATTACAATTTTTTGTAAAGGATTAATAAAAAAATCAATACATATGAACCTGCACAAGTGTAATATAATAAATCAATCAGTATATATGAACCCGAGTATAACATAATAAATCAACCAATATAGATTAACCTGAGTATAATTACATGAATAGGATTAATATATATGTTTGTTTGGTTAATTTGTTGATAATGATTAAACTATTTGGTTATGTTAATAATTATTAAATAATCAATTCTGCAGCAATATTATCTGAACACAAATAAAAGTCTACGTGGGGCACACAATAGCCTATGCAAATTTGTAAATGACACGATATTGATGTAAAAAGACCGAAATGCAGAAAAGATTATCATATAGAATACTCAATATTTAGTCAGTGTCCAGCACCAGCTGGAATTAGGCATCACATACATTGTTAAGTGGATCCCTTCGTTCTCATTAAAAATACCAAAAAAAATTTCAGTGTCGCTTTTCGAGACAGGAAGTCAAACACTAATAAGCCTCAACAAGATTGATAATTAACAGATGTCAATAAAAAGAAAACTGAAGTGTTAAATTCTTAAAACAATAACTAATTAGTAATTACATTAATTATCTTTATGCTGTAAAACACTTAGAAGCTCTTTGATGTCCTCAACGAACCAATGACATCCATTCTTCACCTTCTCTCGTATCTGATTGCCACCAAAACCAATAAATGCATCCTAGAAATATATTATACAATAGCACGATCAATATGTAAACACAAAGAGCTATCATCAGCTGCTGGTCAAAATGATTAAACAAACATTTAAATATTCTGTTATTAATAAATGATACAAACTGCAGGTGGGCATGCTTTTAAATCGGTCACCCCATCTCCAATGTGTACCACTCTTTGGTAGCCATGTTTATCTTTCAGCTGTTGAATGACCTTGGCCTTCCCATCTGTGTTGATGGTAGGCTGGGTTTCATCAAATTCAGCAAATTCTCCTGCAAAAATGACCAATTAGTGGTTACAAATCAATCCCTCCCCCAATGTGCGCATACTTTAACATGCATAATGTGATAATGTTTAACACCAAAATCTAATTATCTTAAAGATCAGCTACTAATTGAATGTAAGTAGATTCTAGATTTTCTTTTAGACCGGGATAAAACAGTAAAATAAAACAAATTGGTCAACAATGTTGATTTTCATATAAATGTATATGTATGTATGTTTATGAACGTGTATGTGCATGTGTGTGATACTACATTCCCAGAATTAGTGTGTGTATGCCTCTTCTGTTATGATAAAGTAGTCTGGATTAATTGTTTCTGATTTAACTGGAATTTTGATTAACTGGATTTCCCAAGTATTACTTCACATCTTCAAGTAATATTCATTATCCAGCATCTCAACTAACTGACCTGTCCCTTGGTAATAGACTTCATAGAATCAATATAAACAATTGAAGCTTTCTGCCAGTTCTTACCATGGTAGTAAAATAATAACCTGTTTGCAAATATGTTCTCCTTGGGGATGTTGAGAACTTCAGCAACATTCTCAATTAAACAAACAAAACTTCCAGATATCAGGTATACCGGGATGCGTCTCTCTTGTAAAGTAGTCACTAATTCCCTGAAAATATCCCAAATATATCAGCCGTAAGCAATATTATCGAGTTAAGTGTACAACTTAGTTTACATCCTATCATGCATAAGCTGAGCAATGAATTAAATTTTATGTTTTGGAAAGGCTCCACTGAATTTGTTATGTTAGTTTTAAATATAAATTTATTCTCTCCCTCTGTCTCTCTTCTCTCTCTCTCTCTCTCTGTGTTAAATCTCTATTTTCTCCTCACTTTCCCATCTAACTTTACCTTATATTAGGAGTTAGCTGTACAGGATGGGCAGCGACAAACTTCCTGATATCAGATTGTGAAGGTTTGATCAGGTTAAAGGATTCAATCATTGATTCTTTGTAAGACATGGTTCCTCGCATCGCTGAACATGTTCTGAAACATGTGTTTATATTTACATAAATAAATAATGGAATAATTTAATCATCAATTCATACACAGGATTGGCACAAAACTAATCCAGGACATGGCCACAATCCAGGTGATAGTGTCCGATCTGCACCTGGATCCCAGTTTTACATTTAACGGTAGGATGTTTCACCCCCTCAACATCTCATTTCTCGAGAGATTATCTCCTCCTCCTCCTCCCCACCAGCACCATTGCTAAACAGTAACTCTTATGACAGTTTCTTTATGGGTCAACTTTCCTCAAGAAAGTAGTCGAAAAATCCACCTACCCCAAAAGTAAATACTGATAAACATTTAGCCTGATAGAAAATGTCTGATATTTCAACTAAACATGGTTAGATTATATCTATATATCTCAAAAAAAATTGTTTTTATTAATAACTGGCTCTGGATCTGATCTGTAACCTCATAACGAGATAGCATCAGTGTGTGTGTGTGTGTGTATGTGTGTGTGTGATATTAGTATATTATTATACAGGAATTAACTGATATCAATACAATGTTTTGATATCACCCCCCCCACCATTCACTTGTTTAGAAATGTCTTTATTTACTTTGCAATGTTTACACAGAAAATCATAATGTATATAAATAATACACTTTTTTGTTCAACTCATATCTTATTTTCAAAATGAAACTGAATCAAATACAAATGAAAAGCCGTGCAATGTTTGCTATTAAACAAACTTAAATTTTTATCAGTTACATTTATATCAATTAAATTATATAACTGATGAAATGTTAGTAACTGGCCACAGTGGTGAGCTATCATTTATGAAAATATGTATCCAATCAATTAATATAATAATGATAAAGTTTGCAGCATCGAAGTAAAGCTGTACTATTTTTGCAATTCTAATATTTGTTTGTTGGTTTTAACTTGATAAACATATCACTGATATATGTAATTATATAACATCTGATAAATGAGAACCGCTGTAACACCAATAGCAGAAGGGATGTCGGGTAATTTCATTTTCTAACATGAACCATGACAGGAAACATACTTACATTTTAGAAACCTCATCACCCATACCAAGAGTCTTGGCCAGTTCATCTATCGTCTCATCGGTGCACACAGTACAGTCCACATCAAAACAAACACAATCGGCGGACTGGAAAATATCCTTCACATCGTCTTCACACGCCATGTTTTCTATCGGCTGCCAAAGACAATAATAATGCAGTTTCATTTGTTCTGACTTACATTTACAGAACAAATGAAGAAAAAAGTGAGTTTTATATCTTATTTGTCTGGATCCATTCTGTTCTTATTTTAAATTGAGACAGTGGGTAGAGATAAGCTACTATAACCTATGTTCTTTTCACTAAGGGCACAGTAATGTGCATTAATTGAAGACAATAACATTGCCATATGAGGAACTTTATTTTTGTAATTCTATTTTTATCCACCTGATTTATATATTAAATGAGAAATGTCCTGTGACGTTGGTGTCACTTCTCTTATGTAGGTGTGACATAATATCATATCACCTGATAAACAAAAGTAATGATTAATGTCATTAATATATTTCTTTTGTGCAATTAATATTATGCATTTCTGGGTACATAATGCATTTCCTAAAGCTTACAATAATATGACACATTAAAAATGTGACTACAGAAATGGTAATTTTAATATGATTGTGTGGTTAACTTCTAATATTGTAGAGCTATGCCTTTTCATGATAAACCACATTTTGCATGCACTAGTAGCTCCTTTCCATACATTTCATATGATCAAGGTTGGTATGTTTTCAGTAACACCAACTAACAAATATTTAATAAACATACCATACATCTATCAATGATAGTCACAATTAAGAGGATATCTAGCTGTGTCTCTCCAGAGTTATTATCAGTAGCTGGGCATCTGTCTTATCTGGAGTCATATGGTAATCATCCAGTCATAGAGTGAACTTGTCCTCATTTTGTAGGACAGTTTTCAGGAGGAGTTTAGAAGTTCATTATCTCAAGTTTATGGGGGTTTTCTTGGTTTTTTGTTTTGTAAATCAATGTCTGTCAGTTAAAAGTTCGCTAATTTTTAGGTATATCATATTGGGCTGTTGCTTTAACATGCTATTAAATGGCTCCTGTTATTAAGAGTGATTCCTTAAATCTAATGTTATTATAACATATAACAGTCATTGTCAAAATACTGAAGTTATTTTGTTTTCTCTTTATTTACATTTCAGTTATTTTCACCTCATTTTATATTCAACCTTTGAATCACCATCACCCCAAGTTAATAACACCCTTGCTTGACAAAAATTTATATAATGGTTGCAAATATAAATAGTTTAAGTACTTTTTGCTAATTAAAAACAGCTGCAAATCAGCAGAGACACATAGGTCTCCTCATGTTTGGTTAGGGTATCTTGAGATTATAAGGTTTAAGCATCGTTGCTTATGTGAGGTAACAGTAATTACCATATTAGGGTTAAAACCAATCTGTGTAAATCAATTTGATGAATCAAAAACCAAATAAGTTCAGTAACTGGGCAACAATGTTACCAATACAAATACCAATAACACTGTAAGACTGTGGTAATTAACCAGACAGGCATCTGCTGATGTCATCCTAGAATATACCACCCGTTAAGTGAACAATTGTTGTACAGGCCAAAATGTGGCTATTAAATCACTGCTCAACCACTTTGATTCTCCAACCCACAAGAAACCAATAGTCTAATTAATTATGTCAGCCAATCAGAAGCCAGGATTAAGTCCTATGAATTGCCTGCCATGTAGGTCTATCTTAGTATTTGATATCACCAACAACTCTACCATCGTGTTGAACATGATGGTAGAGTGCCTACTAACTTTTAAAAAAACATGCCATATTATATGGCATATCGGCATATGTTTATGGAATATTTTAAAGCATGTTTAACTCAATGAATAACCTTCAGGCTTCCCATATATATATATATATATATATATATATATATATTGATGATCAAGCATTTATATTTAACACACATAAGTAGTGATAATAAATTAAGATTATATAATATATGGGTCTGAAAATGATAATAGTTAATACTACAGCCAAAGACTATTTATAATAAGACGTATTACTTCGCGTTTTAACATGGGGCGCAATTTTGAATTCATGGAGCGCCAGGGCATTAGCGACCGGAGGTAGATTGTCATGGACAGCTCCCTTCGTTAACATTGTGCCTAATGGCACTGGTTCATTCTGCGCCACTCTTGGCTGCAGTAACAGTAAAAGTATGCACAAATAAAGACATTCCTGAAAGAAAAAGAAAGCTAGTGTAAAAATTTGATATGATCTGGCTGTTTTTAAATAAAGGATATTTAAAAAATAAGCATAACAATCTGAAGTAGACACGCCCCTACTTGACATGACCCAAGCAGTAGGCCCAAGCAAGATCTATCTAGATCTATATTTGTTTCAGACAAAATCTTATTAAATTTATTGAACAATATCAACCTATTAATCACAAAATGGGTATGTAAGATATACATAAGCTTACAGTTACATGTACTGGAGCCACTGAAGATGTTATGGGTGGGAGGTATATTTTACTTTGTTATTGTTAATAATATAATTGGACTTCTAAAATTAGATTACTATAATCAGATAACTTTTCCCTAATTACACTAATTATAAGTAGCGGAGTATTTAAATGATCACCTGGATCCATATTTATTTTTAAACGTAAGTAATTGGTACTTATAGATATATATAGACTTCTATTTATAATTTAAATGTTATGAAATTAATTATTAAATACCTCAATTAGTCGTAGAAACATTCCTTTTTTTTCTTCTATTGACAGAAGTAAAAGATGGGTTATTAATTGTTGTTGTTCAGATATATGACGAGGAAAGCTTTAAATTACTTGAATACTAATGGTAGAGTGTATGATATACACTTCACTGAAATGGAATTCATGAACCAGACAAGAGATAAACTTATCTAGAATGCCAACTAGTTTTATGTACCAAATCCACTGCATGCATCCACTGAAATCAAAGAGGAAGGTATTACCAGATAGGAGACCTATACAGCAGTCAGGGCCAGCTGTGATGGTAATTAATATTTATAAATATTAATGGTGAAAATTGGTATTATAAAATTAATTAAATAAGAAACAAGGCATCAAACCCATGAAATTTTGTCAGCCCATTTCATATCTCAATACAAAAAAAAAGGATTACCAGCACCTGAATTAGTACCTGAATGTTCAGCTCATGTGCTTTAATTGGTATACTTCTCGATCTTCATAACCTAAATGCATATCAAATCAAATTCTTTAACCAACTTGAAAAAAAGGAAAACATGTGTTTACACATTGTGTATGCACTTGGTTCAAGTTATTATTTTACAATGTATTGTTCTGTTTCAGTCCTTGAAGTTCTATGATGATGAGATACCATGTAAACAGGCCAATCTCTTGGATACAGATTTACTGGTGTTGGATGTGATAGATGATTTTGAGTTATCTGTTACAGTAGTCAATGCATGTGTCTATTACATCTCTGTGTCTGTTCTGTCTAACTGTCTGGACTAAATGTCATATTTTTGTAGTAGTGGTTGTTTAGAGCTGGAAGCAATTTGGGTTATTTTGACCATTTGATAACAAATGACTGATTGTAACTGTAGATGAACCCATGGTACAAGAGATTTGATGCCGCTTATTGTATGAAAGTACTAATTTCTCTATCTCTAACATGTTAACGCAAACATAAACATTGTTAATATTCCATGTATATTCTTTATTCTCAGCTGGGCAGGCCTATACTGCATGGTCTATATTATTGAGGTGTAGACTTTAAATGAACTTATGATTTTTTGAGTTAATATATGATAAACGGCCATGATGAATATATGGTGAATTGTGTTATAATAGCTGTATATATCATTATATGTATATATCCAAATAAACAAAAATTTATGGACTATGATAAACTGACATGATGAAAGTATGTCTGTATGCATTTACCTCATATATACCTAATTGTTTTCATTAAAAAAACTTTTATCATTATTGAGTAATCGGCTAAAATATGTCCTAAATATCGCCTCTTATTTGACAGTCTAATTCCAGAAATGTACCATTGCCAGAGGTGAAAGTTTATCAACGTCATAACCAAATAATTGTATCACTGACCTGTTTTCATCATTTGTGTAATGTAATATTTATGTATGACACATTAAAATAAATATATATGTATCAAGTTATCATATTTTTCAGAAATAAGGCTGCAAAATTGGCCCAAACACCAAATTTAGACTCAGTGAGAAATGGTGAAATTTTCAAATTAGTCGTAGAACAACCATTTTTGTTTCATTAGATAGGTCTTAAAGATAATAATAAGTAAATATATAACTTGTGTTTTTAATCCACAGACATAAAAAACAATTAAAATCGACATATAGTGAAAAAGAAGTTCAGGTGTTGTGCTGTTATATATTTTATAAAGAAATTAACCACAATACATTACGTTTTATTATTAGAATGTAGTTATATATACATATTATATGCATGTAAATCATATTATGGTGACAAATGTGATGAACTATTTTTCAAGTGAGACGGACAAATCCAATGGAAAAGACGACATTGAATTGATGCAATTTTAATGTTGGACATAATCCATGGTCTCATTAAATCATGCATCAATTGTTTTATGTACATCTAACAAATTAAAATGCAAATAAACACGAATAGTTTATGTAACCAATGAAACAACAATAATTCACCAAGTTTATAAACCCAATTTTGCAGTCTGCATTTGCCATTAAATTGGCGGCCGTGTTCGGTCAAGTTTTCTTTCACTGTTTCAGGTCAATGACCCAGTCACTCGATGTGGGCGGCAGCAGTGATCACTTGATACTGAATATTCATAGTTTTTACACAACAGCCACACTGACAGCGTTGTTTCTTCAACACGATTGTTTACGTTTTAACCGACACAAATTTCAGAATAAAATACACTATCCCTTTGACAAGTGTGAAGGAAATATAAGATAGGCACATCTCTAGTTTATATTATTTGTGTCCTGCATAAATAAATGTTGGATTCACCGCTTACTTCACGAAAAATAGTGTGCCTGTTGCATTCAGAATAGATTCGCGTATCCAAATATCATATGTGAGTTCGTTCTTGATTGTTGAAATCCATCTTGTTTCAAACAATCCCATTGAATTTCATGTTACCGGCCGGTTGGCATATTTGTTCTGACCTAACAACTCGCCCGATATCCAAATGTGCATGTGTAGCGGGATCGGTGTATTCAATTTCCGGAATTGCCCATCAATTCCCAAATTGAATTGACCCCATGTCTGCTATGAACCGAATCATCCAATGGGCCGATATTTCAATGGGGCGAAGCGTGTAGTATTTGTTTACTAACTTTCCAAGTGGCCGTAAACAAATATTAAATGCTCACGTAGTAGCCGTGTGCTACTAACTCAATTTGACTTCATAATTCTGACGCCTCTTCTGGAGTAAGTTTAACCAATTATTTTTCTACCGTCATAATTATTACGTCAAAGAAGGCTAGAAGTATTAGGAATATAAAAGGCTATTCACGTACTAAATATATGCCAAACAAACAATATTGGTTACACTTATTCACTTAACTTTTAATTCACAGCATCACCCTACCAAGTACCAAATAGATGGGGCCAAACAATTGGTTACACTTATTCAGTTAACTTTTAATTCACAACATCAGTGAATATGTGTCTTATAAGGTTATATGACATATGGCTGATACAATGATACTGAAGTCATTTATTACAAGTGATTATCGAGTAATCGACAACATTATCTATTCTATGCCACTGTGGTAATCTTTTTAAAGTCGTCCAAGTTAAGACTCAAATGATGTCCTCTCCAAACAAACAGTTGTTCGTCTACGTTAAGATGAAAAATACTTACCTCTGATTTCTAGGAAATGAATCACTCAGAAAAAAGCCGTTCTCCTACACGATGAGCCAAGCTTAGCTAAAGTTGCAAAATAGCTTTATCGTTCTGATCAAAGTCCACGAATTAGACCATGGTCGTCCTGCAGTCAGTGTATATCATCTCAGAGACATCTAGCGGCCAGCTTGGGTAGTTCCTTGGTCATTCAGTACGTCTCGCTTCAGTAGTATCATCGCTAGTCGCACGGAGCGGGTCTGCTTCAACGTGATGCAACACGTTATGATCACCTGATTTTTTTATGCATTGTGATTTTTTCGGGTATGATGTTCTTTTCAAATATTATTTTCCAATTTAAAGGAAATATCTCAAATGCATTTTTTTTTCTAAATGGGGGAGCTCTGATTTCCATATGCGGGCCAAGAACGATCATGACATTTCACTGAATTAGTATGGTGCGGTGGCGAGGGGCGTCCAGGGATTGGCCGGAGTTTAAGAAAGTTGTTAGTGATGGGTGTATCGGATGAGCTGGGCTTTGTACTGGGATGGCTCGATGGCAGTGAATCCATCCATTTGCCATTTTCAAAAAATAAGAACTCGAACATCTTGATGACATTGTTTCATAGCCAATTAAGGTTTTGAAGTATATCATTGACGTGTGGATGTATTGTGATGTATCTCCGCATCACTAAACCAGTTCGCAGAGTGTGGCTGGTATTGTGTTGTATATGCATATGGACACTATGCTCTAGAAGTAGAAGCATACAATTTAACTTATTAACCGAAATAGTTTTATCGTTAATTTCTGGAGATGTATCTCTAAATTACATTCAATAAATCTGATGGACCTATTTCAATTGAAGATTACTTGAGATAAGTCTGGCCCCATTTTTATGTGATATTGCTGGATAATGTGACGCAAGATATTTGGCACTATACGGACTGTGTCCAGTTCGCTGTTTGGTGATTTTATGGATAATCGGTTTAAGGGATTGTGTAAACTGTACTATTCTGTACTTCTTGATGAAATCCCATTAACAAGTTAACTACTCAAGCTTCAAAATATCGTTCTTTACATATATTTGGCCCGTCCTATATTGTACTTGTTTACAGATAATTGTATAATCACGAAAACAAATGTTATCTACAAATTAACTGAGTTCGGAAGGCCATTGATGTAGAGCCGGTATAGATCCATATCATGTTCGAGGTGATTGTAGGAAAAAAAGAAAGGAAAAGCAGAAAAAAGGAAACAGAAATAGACGTAACGGGAAGAAAGAAACACGCCATATGTACTAATTTTGCAATAATCGTGCATGTTAAATGTCTGATATAATATTTTGTGATTATTATCTCAAACAATAATTGTAAATGGTATAATTAATCCGCAGATAGCGTATGTTAAAATCGATGTTTCACATATAATTTAAAAATAATTGCAATCTCTATCAGTATATTTATCACACAGCTGTAATTCATATTTTTAAGAAAGTGTGAAGAATATGGATGTGCAGAATAGGGGCGTATGATCCAGAAACTGGGACTGGTCAGTGAGAATCAAGACTTTCGATTGTTCTGGGGGTAAGCTGGATGATCTTGCATTCCTACTAGTTGATGAGATTCCCTAGGGGTATCATGCACCACAAGGACAACGCACCACCAGCAGCCATGGATCTGGTCTCCTACATCAGTGGCTGCTTCCGTATGATTAGGTTCCCAGGGATGATGGCAACATCAATCTCCGACTTCAACGTATTACGCCACTCTACCCACCTCGTGAACGGAATGTCCATGACATCACTCTAACTGATTCCCATCATACAAACAATATCTATGATGGGTGGAACAAGAAGGTTTTCACTATGGTAGGACATCATCACCCTTCAGTCCGGAAGGTTATCTAGTAGTTTCAGTATGAGAAATCCACTGTACGCACTGTACTCCATCAAGATGCCGTTAGGAACTCTTCCAGGAAGCATACCAACCATGGTCAAATACATCTACAGAAGACCGTGCCATTTAGGGCGCCTCTGTGCTATAGTTGATAGCGCGTTGGACCAGAGATCACTACCCCGGTGTTTGAATCTCGGCGTGGGCATAAGTGAAGCGTATTTCATATTTGGCTTCGCCTCGTTACCTTTGGAGGTCGCTCGGCTATTTAGCCTACCATAGGTACAAAAGTGGCCGTAAAACACTAATTATCATCATCACAAGACTGTGCCAATGGTTCCAAATAAAATAATGTATATGATATGTATAATACATATTTGAATGAATTATCAAATTATGTCACAACACGTCATGTGATGAATATGCAATCAACTCATAAAATTAATTTGCGATTTGTATATTTTTTGTGTGTGGATTAGTTGGCCTCATGATAAAGTATGAAGATGTGTTTCTTTATTTCCGTTATTTTTCCCCGTTTCCTTCACCAATTTTATTTCTGTTTTCCCCGTTTATTTCTCTCTCGTTTCCTTCTTTCCGTTCACTGTGCGAAGTAAGTGTGAAAATGTGTGATAACACTTATCCTTCTAATAATTTTTTTTATTTCCAAGTCGTATACTTCAAACCCAGTTTGACGTCATGGTTCTAACAGAGCACCAAAATTGACCGTAGCGTGGGGGGGGCGGCCAATATTATAATTGTATTACTTTTCTGCGATTTTGAGGTACTTTTTTTTGATAATGGTTGTTTTTCCAAACGGATGAATTTTACAGTTGGCGTCATTTGTAATCGTGCCATTATTTTATTGTAATACGCCATTCTGGATTATACGGTTATGGTAAAAGACCGAAGACCACCGAACAGATGATTTTGTGGTTGTTTAATCTGGCTATTAATATTTTGCAGCATCATTACACACTGATCAGGTGATGGCGTAATACCGTATTGTAAGTCGCCTGGGACTGTCTTAATTCTCAGCCACAACATTATAAGCATATGTCAGCTCGCCAAACTAGCTGTCATCGACTTTAAATCCGGGATTACATAATCAGATTTAACAGGTCTAACCAACAGATCTGCCTCTGTACAAGTTGGTATAATATAATTCTGGGAAATCTTAAGTAATTATTTTACATTTTTTAATTAATTACTCGTTTTATAGTAATTGTATAATATCTACCGTTCTAATAATCGTGACACTACAAAGTAATTATATTCCAAATGGAGTATTTGTTATTACTAAATAATGTAACTCCCTGTTATACGGCATATCTGATTATAACATTAATCGCCTTCAGCGAATTCAGAATAGTGCAGCTCGCATTGATAACAAATACTAGAAAATATGATCATATCACCCAATTCTTCAAAAACTACATTGGCTACTGTTAGACAGCGTATCCATTTTAAGATTATGTTAATAACTTATAAATCTATTAATGATATGGCGCCAGAATACCTGTGTGAACTGGTTACCATTAGAAAGTCATCCCGAAAACTCAGGTCATCCAGTCAGATACTATTGCAGGTGCCAGTGTCTCGGCTCAAGTCATATGGTGATTGTGCGTTTAGTGTTGCAGCCCCCACTTTGTGGAATAAGTTGCCGGCAAATATTAGAAATGCGTCGTCTCTTGGAAATTTTAAGTCTCTTCTAAAAACACACCTATTTAAGGTCGCTTTCAAACATTATTTGGGGTATTATTATATTACGTATTATTTGTACAGCGCCTCTGAATGGCTCCTGCTAGTAAGGGCGCTTTATTAAATATAGATTATTATTATTATTATAAAATCCAGTTTGAATAGAGAATGCAGCCATCACAAAGATTTATGAACTGAAGTAAAAAGCTATAAGTAGGAAGTTGGAAAAGGGATCTTGTTACTACTAGATCATTAACTGGCAGCGTTTACACACACACACACACACACACAACCCTATAGTCACAGGTTTTTCGCAAGGTTATATTTTAAAAATTCTGAATGGACTGTTTAAATGGATAGATTTACGACATAATTTTATGTGTAAAAATATTACTATTGATTAGCCATTACAACTATTTACGGGTAGATTGATAATGGTGTGTTTTAGGGTACATGTAAAAAGGCAACAGGCACAGAGCATCAACATATCTAAACATCATTCGAGACCTACCTCCGTAAATATAAATACAACTATACATAC
Source organism: Paralvinella palmiformis (assembly GCA_025642065.1). Classification (NCBI taxonomy): domain Eukaryota; kingdom Metazoa; phylum Annelida; class Polychaeta; order Terebellida; family Alvinellidae; genus Paralvinella; species Paralvinella palmiformis. The sequence goes on from JAODUP010000295.1 coordinate 354,404, forward strand.
ATTAATCTAAAAATAAAATGTTCCATACCTCCACATATTGATAGATGTGTGCGTATACCTAAGCATGTGTCTGGTCTACTCATCAGCCTGTGGGAACCAGCTAATTCGCTTTTCGTACGCGACAAATATGTCACGTCCACAGGAAAGCGGCTACATGAAGGCTACGTACAAAAGGCGGAAGCACGTAAAACACATGCCATTTGATACCACAGCTCGCAGCAAACAACACGTGCGTGTGGTTCAATGGCGACTTGCTACATACATAACTATTTTGACACCACAGTTTACATTCAACAGCAATTCTCTGTGGTCCAAAAGAAACCTGTATATAAAATATTTCGACATCTCAGATGCTGATTTCAGTTTTATCCTGGGTTCGAATAACTAAATAAATCCTACTTATATGAACCGTTTCGGTGTATGTGTGTGTGTTCAACAAACACATTTTGTTTCCTTAAATCCATGCAGACAGACAAACAAGAATTTTAAAATATATATTTAGAACATGCATGCAAAGCAAATTGAGATGGCATCCGATCACCAAGTAAATTATAAAAAATCGATTGCCTCCTAAATCAGATAACCTCCTATGTTGCGAGTTGTAAACTAAGCCACCGAGCAATTTCACTGTATGTTTTAAAAGATTAGACTGTGCGACCTCCTAATCGAACAAAGCCGATGAAACACCCTTCAGACGAAATTAGCACGGTATTTTCTCTTAATTCTTTCACCCATATTATATTTTGAATTGCAAATACTGTGACTATTATACACAAAGTTTGGGTACAAGTTAGCACAGGCTGGTCTGACCCGTTTTTCATGTTACATATATAAATGCGATATGTATTTTAATGTGGTCACAGGTGCATGTACCTGAACCTATAGCCACAATCAAACATTATATGTACCAACTGTACGTTATAGGAAAATATTCTTGTACAAATATTTGACTGATGATGATTGATGTTTCACGGCCACCTTTGTGCACATGCTAGGCTAAATGGGCCGAAAATATTTCATTGATGATGACTGATGTTTTACGGCCACTTTTGTGCACAAGGTAGCCTAAATGGGCCGAAAATATTTCATTGATGATGATTGATGTTTTACGGCCACTTTTGTGCACAAGGTAGCCTAAATGGGCCGAAAATATTTCATTGATGATTATTGATGTTTTACGGCCACTTTTGTGCACAAGGTAGCCTAAATGGGCCGAAAATATTTCATTGATGATGATTGATGTTTTACGGCCACTTTTGTGCACAAGGTAGCCTAAATGGGCCGAAAATATTTGATTGAACTAATACTACTACTACTACTAAAAGAAGGATTATCTGTGCCCTGTAATATGATCAACACCAATGAGAGAGCACATGCTTCACTGCTGATATTTGTAATATAAATGTTCGTCTTAAGTGACGCAATGAGAATGTTTCTGAGCGTTTTTGTGATCATTCACTCTCTGTCAAGTAATGTGGGAATACACTCAGAATCTGTCATTAGCTCTTGGATGATGCATACTAAACCGTAATCGAGTTTTTTATAAATCACGGCTGGTAACTCGCTGTAACATTGCTTCTTAAGTACCGATTGCAACAGGTACGGAACAATGCTGTCTACGTTACCATGAAGGGAACTACCGGTAGATGGCAGCATATTATATCAGTGCTCTTGGAGCTATCCTGGTTTCAGAGTGAAAGACAACTGCAGGATAAAAGGCTTCTTACACACATTATATATAATGCACCTTAAGGTATGTTGCCAAGAGCCTCCTCAGAAGGGTGCCATCCACGCGACAACCCATGCACACACACACACGCGCGCGCGCACAAATATTAATACTATGTCATAATTAAGTCAGTGGTGCGTCCTACATGGCTCAAACAAATATGGGGACTAGGTGGTAAACCATTCTGCCATACATACAGAAAACATGGTGATAACTTGTTTCAAAAATAAATCATAGTGAAATTCTGTGATTATTTTTAGCTTTCTCAAAAGTTCACAAATTTAAAAAAAAGCCATACTGGTCTATTTTGAAATTGTAACAATTTATTTCTATATTTTGTCTTAATTAGAACTTTTGCTGTTCTTCAATTTGAAATACATTATATATAAGACACCAACAGGTCAATAAACCTTTTGCATATTGTGCTCAATATATGTCTCATTTATATAACAATAAATTATAATAATCTATGTCGATATCAACGATATAATAATAAACAACAATAACTAATATTGATATTAATTTGTCTCTTGTTGTAAGACATTTATCAGCTCCGTCATATCCTTGACAAACCAGCGACTGCCATTCTTAACTTTCTCTCGGATCTGATTGCCACCAAAACCAATAAACGCATCCTAGAAAAGTATTTTTGGTAATTTAAGCCTACATGCTCTTATCAGAATGTACACTTTGCTAAGTTTGATAAAAAACATATTCTTTACTATCACACACACACAAAACTATATATATATATATATATATATATAATTTATACAATATTTTTTATATTCTTTGCATTTTTTCCTTTAATTAACTTACTTTATCACTAAAAAATTAATAGTAATCCACACGAATTAGTCTAAAGTGTTTATCAAGTCATTATTATTCTATCATATAGATCTATGTCTTCTTTATCATGACGTTCAAATGAATATAAATAAATTTATTTTAAATGACTTCTGTAATGTAAAGGCAACAAATGTGGTCAAATGTTCTACAGATATATTTACTACTTGGCAACAAAATTAAACAAAAATGTATAAATCTATATATACCGCAGGAGGACAAGCTTCCATATCAGTGACACCATCACCAATATGAACAACTTGTTTGTAGCCAAATACATCTTTCAGCTGCTGGATCACTTTCGGCTTTCCACCTGTCTCGCTTGTGGGCTGTGCTTCATCAAAACCTGCATATTTTCCTGTCATAAATAATATACTTATAAACTTATAAAAACATTTGGTTAATGTTTTAACAAACATCACGGATAACAAACACAAACTGCAAGTCTGCTATAGCCCACAGTAGCATGTGATAAGACACGATAATAATCCTCTTCCACTCATCACAAAAACCTGTCATCATGGATCATCTTTTCAAAAGGTAGGAAATTCTATTAAGAGCACTGATTAATTATGATGAGATCAAAGTTTATTTTAAGGGATCATCAGCATTTAAAGCATGGTCAATAAATTAACATTTGTAGTTATTAATGAGGTCAGAAATTACCTTAATAGCTTTGTAATGACATTTCCTTTGAGCAAATATATCATCAAATATATTGTATTACCTATGTTGTATCAACTTCATCAACATACAGAGGCAAGTTGTGTGTGTGTGTGTTTGTGTGTATGCTTAGTATACAAATATAGTGGCACTGGCTCAGAATATCAACATCTAAACATCTTTTGAACCCTATACTTCCACAAGTCTATATATAAATAAAACTATACATACTTCAATATAAATAAAAAATATTCTATACTTTCATATATCTATACACAGGTAGATCTATACATGTGTCTGGGCTACGCATTAGCCTGTGGGGAACAGATAATCCATTCTTTCAACATCCACTCGTTTTAGTTGTGTCTTGTAACACACACACACAGACATGTATGTAATATATCATGCAACCAGGCTATCTTACACAGAAACATTCCATTTTCATCATGATATATTTATCTGAGATTAAAGCCTATTGCCTGTTAGTTGACCTGATTGCATAAACAGAAAGTGTATATTATGTAGTTTGACTATCTGATAAAGTCACTGTATAGTTTACACATATAACTAAATAATTTAAAGTTACTCCTGCAACTAAAGAATTATGTACGTTTCTAATACAATCTGCATCCATGACTAGCCATACCAGTATTTACTTTTAAATATACACTAACAGTGTACTTTTTGTAACGGCCACTGCTTTAAGCTACTCAAATAAATATCTGTTTAATTTTAGAATAGGAGCCTAATATACCACATTTAGCGAATCAGCTGCGAGTCCATGCCAATTTTACCATAATCATCAGTTATCTTCCAAAAAGCATAAAATAACTTGAGCAATTATTAGATGGGAAGCCAAGACTTCATATTGAAATACTTACAAATATTACTACCTTGGATCAAATATAAGGGGATGGCTATTAACTGATGTTTGGATATTGTATTTCTTACAGCAACAAAGTAGGCTAAATGAGCCGAGCAACCTCCAGCAGTAACGAGGCAAAGTGAAAAATTAAACACCCTTCACACATGCCCATGTCGAGTTCTGAACTCAGGTGGTCCAGATCTATGGTCAACTATACTACCAGTTATGCCATTAAGGCAACTCTGGCTATTAAGTGAGCATAGGACATATATGTCTAAAGTACAGGCTTTGTCAAATCAAATCATTCACTTACAAATGTAAATCCTCCCAAAATTACTCTCTTTTAGAAAATGGCTTATATACTTACCATCATAATAAAACAAAAGTTTGTTTGCAAATATATTCTCTTTCGGGATGTCCAAAGACTTCGCCACCATTTCAATGATACATGTGAATCCACCAGATATTAAATATATTGGAATCTTTCTTTTGTGCAGACATTTTGCTAGTTCTCTGGCAAATAACAAATCGCAGGCATCAGTCAAGATTTAAATAAGCTTTGAAACAAAAATCTGTTCACAAATAATTCAATGCGAGTATTAGAATATCTTTATGTCGAAGTGAATCTGAGTACGTACTTCATAGAAGGTGTAAGCTGTGGTGGATGTTCAGCTATGAACCTCTTAATATCATTCTGGCAAGGTTTCATTAAGTTGAGACGAGCTGATAAGGACTGCTTATAAGTTACTGATCCTTGCATTGCACTGGCTGTCCTTTTATATATATATATATATATATATATACATATAGGATTAATAAAATTTATATTAAGTAAATAAACATGTTTATTAAATCTGTATGATAATATTGTTATTATAATGTTACAAGCAAATTATTAAGGTTTTTGGAACTTGCTGATTGTGTCCTAGATTGGACAAAATCTTACAAATCATCCTTTGTCAATCATCTTACAATGCAGCTACTTGATCTCCAACACCGAGGAATTTAGCCAGCTCATCAATTGCTTCATCTGTACACACGGTTGAGTCGACATCAAAACAAACGCAGTCAGTTTTCTGCCAAAGCTGTTTTACTTCTTTGGTAGAAGTCATATTTTCTAAGAACAGAAAATATTATCATAAATACACCAATTCATAGCAATACAGATATATGCAATTCAATCTGACTTAATTTGGAACTTTTCCATTTTCATTTCCCTTTTTTATCGAGATGACAGATCTATTTAGTTCAGAAACAGTGAAGAATTTTAATTTCAGTGGATGTTTAAAGAATTTTAGCTAGTCATAAGGCTTATAAATATTGCTATCTTACAACCACTTTAGTATATATGGTAAGATAAATGGGCCAAGAAACCCCCAAATGTAATGAGATGAAAGATAAAACACCCTTCATACATCACCCAACCAAGATTTGAAATCAAGTGCTAGAGGTCTGTGACCAATCACACTATCAAGTATGTCATGGAGATACTCTTTTGGCTAGTCAAATAATTGTGTGTGTGTGTGTGTGTACTTGTGAGTGTGAGAGATGGAGGATACCATTAATCCAGTAATTAAAAGCTTGCCAACTCTTTACATCAGTTTCTTTCAAACTTCTCTCATCCCTGCCCTTTATAAAACTCAAGGTCAAGGTGTATCTCAGTTGACCTCCCATCTATAAAATGCCTGAAATAAACTTTAAAGACAAGCTCATGACTCTGTTAATTGGTGACTGTAACATTGGTCAGACCTGTTAATAGTGACAGGATAGCGTTTCCTCTCAGGATCCTAAAGTTTTGTCAGGAATTGGTCAAGCCTGTAAAAACAGGAAATACTATCGCTGAGATACATGATGATGATGATTGATGTTTTACGGCCACTTTTGTGCACAACGTAGGCTAAATGGGCCAAGCGACCTCCAAAGGTAATGAGGCGAAGTCAAAGACGAAATAACCTTCAGATGTGCCCACGCCGAGATTCGAACATGGGTGGTAGTGATCTGTGGTCCAACACGCTACTGCAAGACCAAAGAGGCGTCCAACTGAGATACATGATATCAGTACAATCGAAACATGGAGTGATGCATAGTTATTCTTGACATGATGGTGGTTATAATCAATATATTGTATTTAATAATTAGTTAGAGGGAGAATATTATAGTACAAGTGGATCCTTATGAAATTATACTCAATTCAAGATTTATAACTTTTGATGGAATTATTGCACATATATAATAAAAAATACTTAGAATTAAGTACAGGTAGTAAAGGCATTATTAATCTATGTTAACCACATGCTAAATAAATAGGATATTTTTTATCTCTATCCCTTTCTATCTCTTTCTGCTAAACTCATATCACTTATTGAAATGCTGTGGAATATTCGCATGGTACTCTAGTAGATACAGGTTTTTTGCCATTTCTGAATCACCACTGGAACACTTCATGCACCCAAAAATTAAAGTCATCTCTATGGTGAGGGTCAAAAGTCCTTATAGTCATGCTGTGCTAACACCTACCATTGGCCATAGTAATATATCACATCTTTGTGATGTTTTAAAAATAATTCCCAATGACCTCAAAAGATTGATCCTCCAACACTGGTGAGAAGACTGGGTGTTTTAATGATGGGCCTATAATGAATATATTGGGAGATAAGTGAAATAACCCACAAAATTGGGCAGATCAACAACAACTCAAAAACTCTCCTCCAGTTTCTCTACCACAGTACATTCAATTAAAGGTTGTATGTTCACAGAGTAGTGAAAAGGTATTAATTAGTATTATTTATACCACCTGTAACAGTGTAGCCTTTATCAGTATTAGTGTCTACAGTATTGTATCTAAAGCTAAGGCGGAATTTTGCCTGCTAGACTATTGCATAGGCCACGCAATAGTAGACATGCCACATAAGTACTATTGTGCTTGACACATGTCACGTCATGCCTTCACTTAGCATTCACTCAAGGAACTGGTGGAAACACCACGACCAAGTGAAAGATGGATAACGATGCCTGATTACTCAGTAAGTGAGTAACTACTATTATACTATAATTACAAAAACAAATGTAATTTATCAAAACAAGATGAGATATTAATATGACAGCATAAACTTGATAAAGAATGAAGATAGAAGTATCGGTAGACAACTAGATCTATCATGTGCCACGTGCGTTTGTTTACTAAAACAAACTAGGCCGCCACTCGGCGCCAGCTACCGAAGATGTAAGTGGGACTGTGTTATGATGCTTACGTTTTGTATGATTAGTGTATAGCTTCTGGTGTAATCAATAGTAGATTAATTGTAAATAACGTGCCAGGCATTTTAAAAAGACAGAGACATATGATTAATGCTTTTAATTAAGTTTACCGGAAAACCCAGAATACACTTCGTATCGCACACGACAGTCAAAAGAGGGCGCAAAATATCTACAGTCATTATATGCGTCGTACTTACATAACTAAATTTATTTCTACATATTTTAGGTGCGGCACACAGTTCCGCATTTATGCATAAGCTAAACAATCAAACAGCCGAGAAATCCTGGTGATCCAAGATTTAAATAAATTAGAACCTCCCAAAATCTATAGTGGCACATGTTTTGAGCAACGTGATTCTTGTTGTTGATCTTGTCATCTCCGAATATTAAATCCAACTGCACAATTATTAAATTCGAAGTCTTCAGAAAATCAAATGTCGATAAAACATACGTTAGCTCAGACTTTAGTGAGGATCTCGAGTTTAGTGAGGAACCTGAGTTTTAGACATTTAATTAGTGAATCTGGGGGGAGGGTTCTATGGCTAAACTGGAAGCATTTTTAGGAGTCCAAACACAATTGCTGCCGAACAAAAACCCTGTCGGATAAAATCCCTTGCTTTTCTATGTTTTGTCTGAAACCGGATTGCGTTTCGGGTCAGTGGCGGTTCGACCGAATCGTACAACAACCACATATACGTACCTTGGGATCGTCTTTTCCAACTCGGACATCAACGAAGGACAAAAATACAAATCAGTCGAACATTTCTCGGAACAGATTCACTTCTTCACTGGAGCGATAAGAAATAAAAGTGACATGTCCAAAGTTTTGCAATTCTGCCACATTCTATATGAGCCAGATGATAAAAGAACACTTCCGTTTATACATACGATCCTAGAATTTGCTTTAGAAATTCGTGCGTTTCAATCACCCCTTTGATGTTGTTGTGTAATTACAGACACGAAACATAAATCTATAATTGAAAATTTTAATATTTATTTTTGTCTTTTAATAGGTAAAATATTTACAAATACCAACATTGAAATACCTCTCTTTTTTTCCAAATCATACTTCCAATTTAACACAATTATCTGTTTAGTTGAGCATTGAAAAATTGAAAGCGCGGATTTTCTTTTCATTTTGGATCAGGATTATGTCTGGGTTGGTTTTTCTCCAGGTGTTTTTTCCATGAAGTTTATTACTTGAGGTAGAGACCCCTTGGTAATTTGAGGTAGAGACCCTTGATGTTGACTTCTGTTTTGTCTTTATTGTTGATGGTGGTATTTATAGGAGTCTTTCAGGAGAAGTGGGGTAGTGAGCTCCGGTGGGCTAGCGGTTAAGCACCCGGCACATATAGTGATAAGGGTCGCAGGTTCGTTCCCAGCAAGAAGTCGAATTTTTTCGAGAGATTAATTTCTCGGCTGTCGTCTCCACTTACTTATTAAAAATAAGACCCCCAGAGGACGTAAAACACTCTGGCAGTGACCACCCTCAGGGTATGTCGGCTCCATCTTTCCGTACTGCTCCCCTTTGAGTGGTGGGGTAGGAGGGTTATATGGTGTACATCTAGTCGAAATGTTGATCTTCTTATAATCAATGCTGCTGTAGGTGATGATCTGGGAGTTTGTAGTCTTTAGAGAGGAGATGACCTTTTATAGTCTTCTAGCTTCTTGTACATCGGGTTGGCTGATGGGCAGTTGAGCAAATAATGTACCGGATTGTACACTTGTAATTGACAGTAAGGCAGAGTGTTAGGGATGATTGACGCGCCATGACGTTCATGCTCTACATTCCACTCTTATAACCAGATAGTTCAAATCCCAGCCTAGCTACCTATGTCAAATATTGTCTCATCTTTCACTTTGCCATATACTTGTATTACCTTTGCCTGTTGCTTAATTAATTATCCCAGTTAATTAGCCCCGTACGTGTGCACAAAAATAGCTGTGACAACAACACATCGTCGAAACAACAACATTGTATTAGTTTAAATGTATAAAACAATAACTTATTGTGATAAATGATCTCAATAAATAAATTTCTTTTAATGTAATCGGTTTCCCCGGATATATCTCTGGACAGAGAGAGAGACACACACACACACACATATATATATATATATATATATATATATAATTTATACAATATTTTTAATATTCTTTGTATTCCACCCCCCACCCCCTTAATTAACTTACTTTATCACTAAAAATAGAATAATAACCCACGCGAATTAGTCTAAAGTGTTTATCGTGTCCTTATTATTCTATCATATAGATCTATGCCTTCTTTATCATGACGTTCAAATGAATCTAAATAAATTTATTATTCATAGCTTATTTAAGTATGAAAATTGATGATTGTATAATAATTCCTTTACTAATACACACACGCGCGCGCACACACACACACACACACACATATAGTTTAGACAACTCTAAAAAAACTAAACAGTATGGCGCCACCTAGTGAATGGATTTAGCGTTACTTGGAACAAGTCTGCACAGGGGCCTGCGAGTTTTTCAATATTTTTAGGAGCGGGTGATAGGGTAAGTTTGTTCTCGATTATGTGCATATTATGCATAAAGTACACCATGGAAATGATGGCGAAATTATTAATATGTATCTTAGACGGCGATCAAATTCTGGTATGTTTCATCCTTTAAGAGGTTGGGTTGCCAACCAAACATTGTACTTACGCGACTTATGATTCACACACACGGTATGATATATGTCGATCAAAGATGTCAGTGTAAGCTGAATTACCCGTGTTACTGCAGCCTTACGTGCTATGACAGTTTCAGTCGATTTATTTCAGCATCTGTTTGAAAATTGCAATTAACTTTGCTTGTTTTCGCAATCGGTGACGTGTTTAATAATAAGTGATAGATTTAAAATGGTTATGCTAGACCTAGTTAGTTGATAACATGTTTAAACCTGTCAGCCGTGACGTCTGTTAGGGTATAATAAACAAGAAGTGATCCACCGTCCAGTTAACAATTATAGGAGAACCCGTACAGTTTAATAAACCCTCACTTGTGATATATGTGAAGAAACCTGCACTTGGAATATTATAATTTATCTTCGCTAGATCTAGTATTGATTTGAAGCTTTCTTAGTTCACCTGAAAGTGCATTTATAAGCTTAGATATTAAAGTCATAGCACTTATGTATAGATGTTGTTATGTTAATTGGTGGTAAGTGCACTTTAATTACTTTTGTGTGTATCATAAATATGATTGTATATATATATATATATGTGTGTGTGTGTGTGTCACTGTGTGTTCATTCATATGCTGGATTCCTTTAATTTCCTACAAGTACAACATAGTTTTTGTTGATAGGGATAATATGGGCATATATATATATATATATATATATATATATATTGAAATTAGTCTACTGATTACATAAATTCAAGCATTACACAGATGCACCTTATGACACATCTCCTACAATATTGATTTTTCATCGCTTCTATCTCTGTGTGGTGTGCCTGCTGCAGATACAGACTTCACAGTATTGATTTTCTTCTTTCTGAAGCTCTAAATTATGAATGGATCAACTACAAGATTACTCCAGGCCATATCATCTCAAGATGAACTGAATTTAGAAAACCAATAATCACCGAGCAGTTATTTTGTTTTTAAAACAACTATTTTTATGTACAGAGTTTTGATAAATTTGGAGGACCAGTGCAATCTTTTGATCTACTGAATGTTCCCTAATTTTCAACTCCTTGTGATGTACTATAGGATCTATCTTGGTTGATTGTTTAACATCAGATACACCCATCTGATTAGAGACACTTGATGTTGTTGATGAGTTGAGTTATTTACCATTGGTGCTGGTCACACCTGGGACACATGGCCATGGGGGGACTCCTGTGGAAACATATCCCACAAACACAGATATAAGCCAGATTCTAACCCACAGCATGGAGATTTGCAGTACAACATTCTAACCACTGCACTGTTACTTATATAAGTATTAACATCCCAATAAACACTTCTGATGTTCAGTGCATCGATTACTGTCTGACAACTTGCCAAAAAAACAATAACCATAAACATCTAGCTGCTTTCTCCTCAACTAACATTATAATCAACATTAAAATATGCTAATTCCCGAAGCTGTTTCAGCTATAGATCAGTTATTGTGCTCTATGATTGACACCTGCTTATTCTGATAGCACACAAAATACAGCACCCATGCACTGTCAATCACAGCTATCTGGTAAATACCAGGATGGGATATACAGGATGGGAGTTGAAACCCGTCCTCTACTCCTTTGCGTGGAAAATACTAGTTGTATACTGTATTTCCACCAACAGCTCGCCCTTTGTTTGCTCAGATATCTATATGTGTTATACTAACTTGGAGTAAGTATTGGAAACTCCATGGCTGTGCCCAATAGACGTCAGCCAGGGGTCTCTACCCCAAACTTTAACAATACAATTGGAAACTCCTGCGGTTCAAACTATGAGAGTTCAGGTAAACGTACTTGGCCGTCCCTGTGTTTAACATGAATCTACAGCCAGGATTGAAATGCTTCTGTATATTGGCTTTCAGATGAGAGATATTATTGATGTACTTTAGAATATGATGACACTGTCTGCTGGCATTCATTAAATATTTGTTAGAGGTGTGCAATTATTATCCACATCTTCTACTTCTAGTTGCAAAATTTTCAGCAAGGCTGCAGTAAGATAATACTATTAATAGCACTAGTTATGAATATGTCTGTACTCGATTTGCATTATTTTATGATAGACCATTATATATTTAGTATTATAATACATGAAAGAACCATTTTTAAGTTATTACCTGTTATCGGTATATTTTAGCATACTAATCTAATCACTTAACTGTTAACTACCAGCTTCCGATTAACACTGCACCATTAAAATGTTATGACTAATTACATTTTTCGTGTAATTTAATTGTTTCAGATTACAACAGCAATGTCAACAAGCATTAACCAGTGTGTACAAGTCACCGACCAGCATAAACAATCCGCCAACTAGTGAAACAGACCGACTGACGATCAGCTAAGATGACTGACTGCCTGTTCGAGTGCCTTAAGGAGGCCCACTTAGACCGTTATTACCCGAATTTTATCCAGAGAGGCTTGCATAACTGTGAGTCGCTGGTCACCCTCTCCATGCCAGACTACCCGCGATATGGCGTCGTTTCGATGGAGGATCGTCTTCATCTGTTCAAACTGATACAGATTATCAAATCCATCCAAGGTGAAGGAGTTCCATGTCAGCACAATAAGCAGCAGTCAAATGGCATCAGGTCGCAGGGTATCAAATTAGGTAGTGCAACGAACAGTGTAGCAACAGCCTTACAGGGTTATCGACCAAAAGAAGTGCTCGTAAAGCAGATGCCCTCTGGGAAGAATGGATTATTAAGTTCAAACCCTGCACCCAGTGCCCCATTTCAGCCCAGTCAACAACCACGAAAAGAACAGAACATAACTAAAACCTCAAAGCCACTGGGAAAGCCACTATTTAGGGAGAAGCCATTATTTCAGTGGAACCAGCCAGCAAAGAAATCACCAGAAGTCTTATTCAGGAAGGGCTCTGATTCACCAATATTCAAATGTAGGAAGACCTTGCGTTTTACCGATTCTGAATGTGAAAGCAGCGATGACGAGGCTCCACAGCATAATGAAGAGCCGGTTGTGAGTAGTCAGCCAATAATTTCTGCCACACGTGAAACAGTGCCAAAGGTTTTTGGTTTACAGAATTCCACTACTCAGCAGGGCTCATCCGTTGAGAGCAGTGCCCCAAGGGCCTTCTTCATTGATGCCAAACAGCACAGCAGTACTGTAAACAAGGACATCGGATTTACATCAGCAACGAACGCTGTCAACACCGCCAGCCCATTAAAACAGGCACCAATAATACTGTCTAAGGAGCCCAGCATTCCTCATGCATATTTCCCCCCAGAGGATTCCTCAACAGAACAGAAACCTGTCTATGTCGAGAGAGTACACCACAGTGGAAGTTACGACTATGGCGTGCCAACTACGCCGGCCGGCAGGACGAAATCCAGTGGTCAGACCGAGGTTGGAAAAATACAGGTGTGCATTCGTAAAAGGCCGCTGATGACGGGTGAAATAAAAAGGAAGGAGATGGACATCGTTCAAGCCGAGGACGCTTCTTGTGTGATTGTTAATGAACCCAAACTAGCAGTCGACCTTACACCATTTGTACAGCAGGTTAGTGCTGTCTATTTATAGGCTTTGTGAAGTCCAGCAATATAAATAGAATACATTTATCTCATATTACATAGATGCCCCTTTGTTTATTAAATATAACCAGATCGATTTAACAGGATGTCATTCAGAAATTAGACTGGACGAGAATTTATTTCTTCCATCTGTATTTTATATACCTCATATTCATAACAACTGTGATGTATCTTTTTCAGCACATTTTTCATTTTGATCAAGTATTTGACCATACCTGTACCAATGAAGATGTCTACAGAACTTCGGTGAAGCCACTGGTTAAATGTATCTTTAACAGGTAAAAACATTAACTATGCGCTATACATAACCAGGGTTATAAATGTATGAAATAGTTTAACTGAACCTTTTACTTCTGTCAATACTAACAGATTAATTGCATATTCCAAGACTGTTGCTATCAATTGGGAAATTGAACAAGCAAAGCTAAGACTAATCTTTTGATTATAGATTCTACAGTCTTGGACAGCCAGCTATGCTCTTCCATGACCAGTTTGATAAAATGTGGTCAGTTTAATCAACCTCGGCCTAGTATTTAACGCCGAAGCTGTCCAATTAATTAAATTAACTCCTTTGTACGTCATGGATTTTTGTTAACACGCCAATAACCTTCATTTCTGGATAAGCTTCTTACTGTTTGGGATTGTAGGATAATACAAGAATTTGATTTATTTGCCATATAAATTAGTTTATTCATTACTAGAGGTTTGGGGACATCTAAAACACGATTGAACCATAGCTCCTGAAACTGACATTCAAGAGTATGATACCTTAACTAATCTCTAAAGCCTTTGTGTGTCTGTAGGTCATATTGTTAATCCTGTTAAATACATATATATATGTGTATATGTCTAAATTTATATATATATATATTGTGTGTTTGTAAAGTTACTGAATTAAAGCAACCCTGTAATGGCTATCCTATGTGATGACTGTATTGTGTGATTGCTATATTGTGCGAAGACTGTACTAAAATATAGCTGATGAATGTATATTGTGATGACTGTTGACTTTACTGTGTAATGTCTATTTATGTTTATTTAGTATTTGTTATTAAGGGTGGGCTATACGTATTCGTGATTTTTTAATGAAACCTATAATATACATTGTAGGAATTTATGATTAAGTTAATAAAATGTTACAAACACTTCATGTTCTTATTTCAAAATAAAATATTCCAAAACATTTGGAACTCCTATTTTAAAATAAAATATTCCAAAACAACTTATGCAGTTATTGTTAAACATAGTTTCACTGATTTACCACCTGTCATACATAAATTTAAAATAGAGACCATCTTCAGCACAATATAAACCACATTTTAAACAAAATATCAACTGCCTAAAGCCTGAGAATAGTCAGTTTTGTGGTATTTAAATAACTGAGTTAGTGTTCTTTAATTTTCTGCTTGATCTCTTCTTGTAAAATGTTTGACAAAATATTTCCGTTTTTAATCTGCAGGGGGACAGCCACGTGTTTTGCCTTTGGTCAAACCGGTGCAGGTAAGACATACACCCTACTTGGTTCGAAAGGTGTACCGGGCATGTACAGACTGGCCGGTCATGACATTTTTGAAGTGATCAGACACCAGAAAATACAGAACACGGGATCAAGAAAGTTCTCGTTGTGGATCAGTTACTTTGAAATCTACTGTGGCCAACTCTTTGATCTCCTGAATAAACGCAAAAAGTACGTTTCTGCCAGTTTTTTTGTAATCTACTCCTCTTCATTACTTAAAAGGTGCTTGGATTGTATTTTTTTAACTATTGCTCATTGAGGTCACTGTTATACTGATTTAATTTTGATCCTTCCAAATTATCTAGATTACATGTTCGGGAGAATGGCAAGCAGAAGGTGTGCATTGGTGGATTAGCTGAGACGCAAGTCCAAGACGTCAAATCCTTAGTCGAGGTTAGTCTATGTACATCCATTTATAGTTGGTATATTATTCGTCATGCAGCCTAATAATATTCTGGTGTGGTAGACGGCATTTCCATTCAGTGATATTAGCTAAATTAGTGACTGGCACTTAAAATGATGTCTGTGAATGGTGAAAAAAGACTGTTACATTAAAAATCTGTTTTGTAGGTCAGATTATTTAAATTGTGCAAGAGGTAAAACTAATTTTAATGAGAATGAACTTATAAGGTAAAGCAGTTATCTTATGAAAGAGTGTATGAGTGAGTGGATGCTTGCTCTGTGTTGCCTCGGTGCTAATCTCACATAATACATCTGACTGAGGGATGATTCCCAAAGGATATGAGGTGATTGGATGAAACATCCCAGAGACACAGTTAAATCTGCTATTTGAATCCCGAACTGAAGGTCTACAGCAAATGGACTATGGCTATGACAGATCACTACCACCCGTGTTCGAATCCCAGCGTGCGCATATCTGAAGGTTGTTTCGTCTTTCACTTCGTCTCATTACCTTTGGAAGTCGCTCGGCCCATTTAGCCTACCTTGTGCACAAAAGTGGCAGTAAAACATCAATCATCATCATCACAGTGATAAACCTAATTAAGTGTGCATGTATTAAATGACAGAATCATCATCTTTACCATCCAATTTTCATATTGTCTTGCATCATTTCAGGTTATTCAGTACGGCAATTTATCCAGATCTACGGGTAGCACAGGTATTAATCCACACTCGTCTCGTTCTCATGCTGTACTCCAGATGGAGCTACGAGACTACAAAGATGGCAGGGTTGGCAGGTAACTGATAGCACCATACATCCTCATCTATGTTTGCCCATTTTAGTACGTAAATCAATCAGTCAGCTGCATGTTGTTTGTACATGCAGATTTTGTGTTGTCGTTGTAAGCTCCACATTGGGTGTAGAAGTTTAGATAATTAACACAAAATGTTTTTATTTTTACATATTTCGTTTATAACCCTGTGCATTTTTTTCTCCGTCTCCACCAGATTGTCATTTATAGATCTTGCGGGTAGCGAGCGGGCGTCCGATGTGACAGAATTTGACAGACAGACTCGTATTGAAGGAGCTGAGATAAACCAGAGCTTGTTAGCAGTAAGTTCTGATCTATTTTCCTGTATATATATTCATATTGATAGTCACATTGGGTGCTCCAATAATACAGTGATTTGGGCATTGCGCTGCAAACCTCAAGATTCTGGGTTCAATTCTGGCTCTAACTTGTGCTGGTGGAATGTTTGTCTATAAAACCATTCATAAAATGTTGCTTACCTCTTGGGTGGATTCTTTATAAGTTTAAGGCCTGTATAAATCTAAACTTTTTATTGTATACATAATTCATGAATTCTCTCATGGGCATTTGTTACACAAGGCAAGTGTATTGTCTGACTGCCATAGACTGACAAGTTTCCCAGATTTGTTGTCAATGTTCAGGGTTCATTTACCCTAGATCCCAGCCATTAAGCCAGGGTCATTTTTAGACCTAAAATATCATGATTTATGGTAGTACCGTCCATTAAGCCAACCTAAAAATCTGAACTTTTCCCTGCAGTATTTCCAGGTGACGTTTTGAATGCAGCCACAGGAAGTATTTTTGTTTTCATAATTCGTACCAATGTATTTTGTATACTGTCAATAGATCAAGACAAATTATAACGGTCATCTACACAAACTGTTAGTGCATACGTAGAACCTCAAACTTAAATATGGGCACCCTGAAGTCTATGCCACCAAATGAATGAGATACGACACTCTTGGGTACGAGTTATCTTGTTACTGACCCTGCCTTCGAATTGAAAGTCGTAAAATGTGCTACCGAGTCCAACAACAGTTATCCATAATTACAAAAATCAGATAATTCTACATATAAATAGTAATTTTCATTATAAAGCCATGTATAATTATCATCAACTTGTTTCACTTCTATTTTCTTTAATATGACTGCATGAGTTTAAATCAAAATCTGAAAATGACGATTGATGTCTGTTTAGATCTAGACTAGAGTCTAGACGGCTGCTACACACTAAAATATTTTCTCCCAATGACTGGATGTTTTGACACTGAAATAGCACTGGCCATTAAGCTAACCCCCCAAAATAAGGGTCAAAATATTGACACAAAGTCTCAGCCTAATGGCCAGGACCTACGGTATACGTAGATCTGTATATGTTTAGATAGTTGTATGTTTAGGTTCATGATATATGTTTACGTTGATGAATGTGTATGTTTTATAAATAATTGGGTCTCGGTGCTCTAAGTGATCTATGACAAAATATTTATTTTCAGCTGAAGGAATGCATACGGAGCATCGATCAAGATAATAAGCACACGCCATATAGGCAGAGCAAACTGACGCACATATTACGAGAATCTTTTGTTGGTAACTCACAGACTGTTATGATTGCTAATGTGGCACCTAGTCAGTCTTGCTGTGAGAATACATTAAATACACTAAGATACGCTGATAGGTAAGTCATTTCATTTACCTTTCTGTTATTCCTATGTTATATATATATATTCAGTATTGATATGTTTGATACTGACAGTGCATACAAATTCATAATGGATAAATTCACAGTATGTGTTGTAATAACAAACCATTATTTCTTTTTTGACTTCAGGGTAAAAGAACTAAAGAAAGATGGCAAATCTGTGGTACGTGGTACACCTAAAATATTTAAATCCTCCCAACAGACGAGCAACAGAACACCAAAGAGAACTCCACCATCTCTGTTCCATCCTTCAAAGATTCCATTCTCGTCAACGCCAAAAGTAAAAATAAGTCCAATGAATCCAGATGCTGACCTATATGAAGTTCTGGAGAATGCTGACGAATCACCAATCCAGGGTCACCAGATTCAAAAGATGAAGCTTCAAAAGAAGCGCAGAAGCCATTGTGTTCATCAGGAAAATGACAGCAATGAAGGTAGCTATGGACAACACCCAAAGATCAGCGATGTGAATAACAATAGTGATAAAAGTGATGAGCTGCTCAGCAACAACAATGATAAGTTGCAGAGTGCGATAAGCAAACACTCTGTGCCAGGTATATTGAAGTCTGCTGTTGCTGCCAAGAAAGTGGTGCCTGAGGTTAAGCCAGGGATGTGTAACAGTTCAGTTATAGTAAAGGAAACACTGTCTGATACAGATATCTCTCGTTACAGCATCATTAGCAGTTTGCATCAAGATGAGAAAAAGCTGAAGAAGCGCAGCAACAGTCAAGGTTCTGTGTGCTTTTCCGAACAAGAACCAATCGGCAGCAAGCAATTTACACCAAGGCACAACACCTCGTCCGACTCAAGCCTCTCAGCTCAGTCGGATAACGAACTTGTTGAGGGGCATCTTGCAATTATCAACCATCTGGACAGAGTGCTCAGTAAAGCGAAATCAGTTGTTAAGAAAATGTCACCGAAAGCATCATCACAAAACACCGTTTCCAGTCCAGCAGAGCAAACGAGTCTCAGCTCACATGATACAAGCCATGGAAGTATGCAGGGAGAAAGACATGGCATTGTTGTTAAGAGGAGTCTCTTCAGGGATCCCTTTTCCGATGGTGAACATTCATCAGGGCCTCTTTCTAAAGATAATTCAAGGCATGGTTCTTTTCCAATAATGTGGGTAGTAGAGATTTGTCTCGAGAGATAGATGGCAGCATGGGTCTGAGACTGAGTTCACGTGACATTTTTTTCCATGGAAGTCGGGATAGTTCAGTTGAGAGAGATAATCAGACAGACTTCGGGCAGAGAGTTTTCATCCAAGTAAATGATGAGCAGCTATCTGGGGATGGGGATCAAGGACGTGGAAGGTATTACCTAAACAGCATTCAAGACGCCGAACATGGCAAACCTAGCAACAGTACTCATCCATCCCGTTCTGAACACAGACCACTGCCAGCAACTACTGGTAAAATAGACAGCACGAGAGAGCCAACACATGGCCATAAATGGATGTCGGGCTCACTGAGGCCCGAAGGCAAACATCTCTACTACCAGCACAGCATGGAACCAAAGGTTCTTTTCCAGAATGGGAAAGCTGGATTCTTGCAGGATTCTTCAAATGTGTCTGGTATCAGGAATATTGAAAAAGATGCTGAGGAGAACCTCCAATGTTTCAAAGATAAACTGATGTGGCGTGATAATCTTGTTACAGATGTACATGCTGAAGATACCAAGTCGGTGAAGATGGAACCAGTTGTGCCTCTTGATACTGTGATTGACCACGATATGCAAAGAACTGAACAAGCATTGCCTCTCAGTGCAAGGGATTGTCACATTAGTCTGAAATTAGATCTAAAAATGTCTCCTAGTTCCAGGGATAGCCATGTCACGCAAAGAACAGAACCAGCGATGCCACTTAGTGCTAGGGATGTCCACGATAAACAGAGAATAGAGCCAGCAATGCCTCTCAGTGCACGAGATAGTCGTGTAACGCACAGAATAGAATCACCAGTGTCTCTGACCACAAGAGATAACGATGTTAGACAAAGAACAGAACCAGCAGTGTCCCTTAGTGCAAGGGATGTTGTACGGGGAACAGAATCAGCATTGCCTCTCGGTTCGAGGGATCACCACATTACACAGGGAACAGAACCAGCAGTACCTCTTGTTACCAGGGATAATCGCCTCACACAGGGTAGAAAACCAGCATTGCCTCATTGTTCAGAGGATAGTCACATAACACAAAGGACAGAACCAGATCATTTTGAAGTGAGAGATCCTACCAGTCACAGGCCACACATAAACGAAGATCATGTCACAAAATATAAACATACCGATGTGGCAGATCAACGGATTAATTACAAGTCAGATGGGGAATCTAGAAGTATACAGTGTGAAACAGACAGGGATTTATTGGGAAATGTTAGACAGCAAGGTGAAGAAATATTCAAAAGAACTCTGTCAGAAGCCATGTCAGCCAGAAAAGTACTGGACAGTTATTTGACAGAAAATGTAGATGTTTGGTCAGCCAGGAAATACAGCAAGGAACAGAGTGAGACCAACCATAAAGCAGATGGGATGCCATTTTATGCCATTCAACAAACAGAGATGCACACATCAATGAAGAACAGCCATGACGACATGAAAGACTCAGCTGAGGACTCCCACAGCTCCGAGAAAAGGTCGTGGGCTAGCATCTTGTCACAGAGCAACGAATCTCACAGTCTGCAATCATCACAAGATTCAGGTATCTCCACCTTTGCAGCATCAGCAACGATTCCAAAAACATTCGGAAGGCAGGTGGATGAAAAAAACAGATCTCATCTCCTAATCCATGCTGACAGTGCCTTCACTGCTATCAGCTGCACATCACAAAACAAGTCACGGAGTCATTCCACTGACAGTAGCGTGGCCTCATCATCTTGTAACCTGTCCAGACCGGCCCACAGTAGCAGTGGTGAGGTGATGTTCATGCCAATTGAACCTTGTTCTGCAACATCATTGGATAGACACAAGATTGCTATGCCAGTTGTTGTCACCAAAACTGTACTATCGGATGGTCTGCATGATGTGAAGGAGTTTGTGGAAGCAGAAAGTGGTCATAATGGAATTGAAGAGGATGAGCAATCAGCATCAAAACCCCATGCACCTGTAATCAAAATAGCTTCAAGCCAAAGACATGACACAGCCATCGCAGACCATAAAGTTAATGAGTGGATGCACATACGAGATGAATGCGACAAAAATCAGATCATGACAGACAGGGATCAAACTGCCCCACCTGCAGCTGTTCCAGACCAATTAAGCTTGGTACATCGCATGCGTAACCCAGCTGAACGTACTCCTAATATTCCTGTGGAGACCACTCGTAGCCAAACTGTCAATAGTGAGCACACATCATCAGGTCAGAGTGGACATTCCCAAAAGGCTTTTAATCAGAATACACATAGCCATTATGCCCCTAGTCAGACCATGGTGACCAGTGATAACAGCCAATTCGTTGATGTGAAGAAGTCAAACATTACGACTCATAGCAGTGAATACCATGCCACGAATCATTATCATCACAGCTCTATGCCAGACTCGGATAATCTTGGACACAACTTGCAGAATAACCAAGAAATGGATGTCCGTAACCAGTTAGTAAGTAATGCCACTCAGAATCAAGGTGCTTCATGCCATCATGACCAGGATCAAAGCACACATGATGATGAAGAACTCCAAGGGATCAACAATAAGAGGCCTAGTATGAGTGGACTACAGCAGCCATCTGTAGAAGTTGATGACGATTGTCGTCAGCAGGGAATATCATTGTGTGAAGACGAACAAAGTAAGAGGTTGTCTGATGTGTCACGTGCAACATCGGAATCGCGGTCCCCATGTGATGCTAACTGTACCAACAGCACACAGGCCATGATCATGACTACTCAGTATGTATTGTTTATGTTAATGCTAACACTATCATTTTGCATAGAAATGAATACCATTGTTTGGGAAATCATATTTGTCAATAATGTATATACATGGCTTGTTAATGTATATAGTGGATAAATACAGTATTGTGAGCATTGAAATCTTCATGCAATAATAATAATGTGTATTTAATCAAGTGCCCTTAGTAGCAATTACTAATTACTGGCTATATCCAGCAATATCCATCATTTGTAACATGTCTGTACTAAACAATATTTATAGTTTTATTAATATGAAGTATAATATTGTGATTTATAAGACAGTGTAGACTGACAATATGAGGTTAGTGTTTAGACAACATGTTGGATTTGTATGAGGATTGATTGAGGATAAGTGAAACATCATTATATGATACCATATCATCATTTTTGTGCTTCCTCCTTCAGAAATGAGCTAATAGACGAACACGAGGAACAACTGTCCACTATTATAGCTCTTTGTAAACAGGAGATGCGGCTTTTGATCGACGTCAAAAATGGAACATCTGTAAGTACACTTCATTAATAATGCTATGCGAATGAGTTAGTCAGTCAGTCAGTGAGTGCAAGTTGCTTTACACTAGGAAAGCATTCCTATGTGATGTTATTGTATCATATTGTGTTAAGGTAACTCATTGATGGGCTTAAAAATGGAGGTCCTTTTTTAGTACAGATTGCTGCTGATCATTCGCATAATCAGACGTAAACAAGTACTCGTTAGACAAGATGAATGAGGAATTACATGCCTCTGATTGTAGATAGAAACAGTTACTTTTTAGGCAACTGACGATAAAAACTGGACTGAATGGGTTTATGAAATAAGGGTGAAAAATATTACAATCTTAGCTCTGGAAAATAAGGATTCTAGTCCAATCTTTTTATCACCAGAACTCGATCTGGACTTGAAGTAATGACAAACAAAAATATATTTAGCATTTCTTCTAACTCAAGAAGTTAAACATAGAAAGAGCATAGCACAGTTGGGCTGATGTGGAAGAAATAACCTGTTTTTGTGATATACCATTGATAAATGTTTTACTGACTGTCTGTCCATCCGCATATGCTTAGACTTTCATCTACCTTATAATTGGTTATTTTATCTCTTCAGGATTTTGATGGCTACTTGTCTGTTGTGAAGAAGATCCAGAACACCAAAGCTCAAGCAGTAAACGGTCTCCTTTCAAAGATTGACCAGTACAGCCGTCTAGTGGACAAATAAAATGCCTGAAGTCGGCAATTCAGCCTTTGGATCATACCGGTCAATGTGTGGCAGGAATCTCGTTTGTTGACATTTATGCTAACATATGAAGTACTGTCCATGATACGGCTGTGTCATTACGAAACAGTAACAGAACCCTGTCAGCTCTATATCACAGCTTGTATTTCCGAAGTTATGTCCACGTGTTAATTATCTTTGATAATGTATATCTGTTTCGGAGTCACATTATTAACTGAGTGATAACACTGCTGCCTAACATTATGACACATACCTGTGCAAAAGTAATGCATATTTATCCCTGACTAATATCTCTTGTATTGCACTGCTACAAACCAGCGACCACCCCCATACGGTGTCTTACTGAATGACTGAACATTTATTCATTCCGTCCACTATCATGGCAGCTGTGAATGAGAAAAATATTAACATATTCAGGAAGTGAGAGTTTTTCTTAATATATTAGATATATTTTTGATTGTTTTCTTACTGATATAACTACCCCTACCCCCCTACCCAGTAATAATATTATTAAATATGAATAAAGGTGCTATGTGAAGTTGTCATCTGTACAAATTCTGTTTGGATGCTTCGTGTGTATAAAGGCGAACTATTTGTATTTAAAGAGATGATATTTATTATGGTTATTCTCAATTGCTGTATTAATTCCAGTCACGGATGCCAATGAAGTGTGTATCATTATTTATTTGGAGGCAATCATTTAGCGAATTGCTTTTATCATTTGTGATTGAAATGTAAAGCAAAATGTGATCTTAACCAAACCAATGTATGCACGTGTCATCTATGCACTCTACTTAAGTGTTATGATTGTTTGTGTTTTTTATATCATCTGTACAGCCGGTTAGATATATGTGTGCATGTAGTTGTATGTGTGTGCGTGTGTGTGCACGTTTTGTTTTTGTGGGCATTTACTGATAATATTTACCCGTTTTGTCCACGCCGCATATGAATTGCAGTATGCAAGTTTTAGTTGTGTATTTAAAATGATTAACTTATACATTTCAGTATTCATTTCAGTTTGTTTTGTTATGCATGACAAATTTTTTATCGTGTCCTCCATCATTCCAAAGGCCATTAAAGAATTATTTTTAATAAATCATTTCTTTTATTTCACCTTAATATATTCGATTCATAATATTTTAATTTCAGTTGGTTCTTTTTATCACGGTTTGTGTACAACGTCATTTTCTTTGCTACCACGTTCAGAAATGTAAAATACCCGTAGTCAATTACCATCCTGAAATGTTTTACATTTCTGTGATATCACTGAATTATTTTTATCATGCATTTCGCACAATGTTATTGAGTCTTCAATAAATATATTGTTATGTAAAGGTTGTTGGTAGTGTTCAATATAATTATACACAAGAGCATATAGTGAACAATATATCACGAGGAGAACAAAATATAGACTCTCCAAAAACAAGACAGAAAATCCTCAATTGACGGGTTAGTATGGCAGGTTTGAAAGGTTTATGGCAATGGCAGGTTAACCGAGCCCATGAAAAGTCGGGATCGGTTATGGTTTCCAGTTCCTAACCCAAACAAAATTATTTCATCTATTATGACAGAATCGTATACACAGATAATCCAAATGTTCCTAAATATTTCTAGAAACATTACATCAAAGGAATGAACAATGACGAATCTAGGTCAAAATCTTATCATTGTCAAAATGTATCGAGACCAATTTATATTGTGAACAAGTAAAATTTAAATGTACAGAGAATTTGATCTATTTTTGTTTTAAAGTACTAATTCTAATTACTCTGTTGTGATATAAAAAAAGTTGTCTAATCTGTCATAAATTATAATAATAATAATGTAGATACATGTATAATAAAGCAGGCTTACTAATGGAAGCCATTCAAAGATGTCGTACACTGAACCTCGGTATATGAAGCATCTAAAAGCCAGTTACAAAATGTTGAACAATGGATATTGTATATCTTAAAATGCAATCCTAAACAGTTGGATTTTAATAGAAACATGAAATATATTTCAAGAAATAACACTCTTCCTCAGAACCGTTATATCTGAAGGGTGTTTCATCTTTGCTTCACTTCATTACCTTTGGATGTCGCCCGACCCATTTAGCCAATCGTGTACACAAAGTGGCTGTAAAACACAATCGTCATCATCACCATATGACCTGAATTGTGACACAGGTACCTGTAACCATATCTGACTTGATGACCTAATACTTCTGCGTGGTTGTCAATCAAATGACGTACATTAACTCACCTCTGTCAATTTGGAATTAACCTTCAGGCGTCGAGCAGAGGTGTGTGCCATTATTTACAATGGTAAAAGGAGTGTTACTTATGACGAAAATCGTTCCATACATGATAGCATACAACTCAGATGACACATATTCAGGGCCTGATTATCCTATAGGCTAGTATAGGCTGCAGCTAAACTATTTTCAAATATCCTTTTTTAAATAACTATAATATCACTGCTGAATAATTCATTCAACTTAAAAGAAATTTTCAATCTTGAAAGAGGAGGCCGGTGAGTCTGAAAACCCAACTTGAAAAAAGTGGTCCCTATTTGAGGGCCCATAAAGGGACCCTGTTTGAAGCCTTTTATTTGAGATAAGAGGTCCCAGTTTGAAAGATCTATATTTGTTTAAAGGGCCTACAGGAGCCACCAAAGGTCATCATCCGGCCCTGTATATATTCATTCATGTTAATGCATTAATCAAAAGTCCATATTATGTGACATAATACCCGCATGCTGAAAATGACGAATTAATCTATCAATATGTATAAATGATTTGTTCCGTGGCCGCACAACACAGCCTATACAGCTATTCTCCGGCGTAACCGATCTCGACTTTTGATCAATAAGAATGAATGAACCAGCTAATTGTTTGTTTGGCTTCAATGTTTATCACAGATAGGGAAATGAGATGATCGGAGTAAACAGCCGACACAAACAATGAAGGTATTATTCGAACTCTAACTTGAAGGTTTGTAACGTTCTGCTCTAACCAATAACCGCCATACAACTAGTGTACTTGTTTGTTTGGTTTTTGGAAAGAATCGCCAGGCTGTCGCTTATTCGGCACAGCCTCTATGTTGGATTGGTTGAGAAAACTCCTCCTCCATCACTCACAGGGGAGCAGTACGGAAAGATGGAGCCGAAATACCCTGTGTTTTACGTCATCAGGGGGGGTTTTAACATCCCCCCTTTATTTTTATTAATTAGTGTAGACGGCAGCGCCATTTAACGTGGTCAACCACCCACGATGTTATGAACCGAGAAATTAATCTCTGGAAAAGTTTCGACCTCTTGCTGGGATAGAACCTGTGACCCGGTGGGGGAGGTGATCCTCAACCATTCCAACATAGAGGCTGTGCTGAATAAGCGACAGCCTGGGGATTCTCCCCGAAAAAAAAAGCAAGCAAGCAAACAAGATGGCCGTTTTCTACCATAGATTTCCAGAGATAAATTTATTATCAGAAGATTGATGCGATGCTCACGTTACACCCGTCTTTAACAAAGGAGATCACTATACGAGACTGTTAACTATATATTTGCTTCATCAGCATGCGCGTATGCTGGAAGACGCTCAAACACATAATGTACTCGATGCTCGGGGATGACGCTAGTACGCAATTAGAAAGTCCCACGATGCACACACCCTTTCCCAGAGAAGTTTATTAAAATTCAATGGGATGCATACAGTCCCAGAAACGAAAGACAATTTTTCTACATCCGGATTTCAAGGTCAGTCCAATCTTCTTCAGTACAGGACGTAAACTGACCATCATCATTGTATAGTGACATTTTTTTTCAATCTGTCGCTGATGAGCCACATTTATGTTTTCACTTTATCGCCTTCCGCCTTCCAGAAATATTGTATGGTTTCGGAGCGCCATCTAGGTGTCTGATATGAACTAATGCCAATCAATAGGCTGGATTTGGTTGATTGTAGATTTTGAAATCTGGATTAACATACGAAGTTAACTAATCACGCAAGAGAATGTATAGCACAGAGAATATATATTTGGCCTGCATGTCTATATATTACTAGATGGTTACCATGGCAATATCATAAATAACAATACCGTATAGTTTCTCCCATAGTTAATTTAGACGATGACAATATAAAATGTACATATTTCATTTATTAAATACCGACAACTAACTAACGGTAATGGTCTGTATCGAATTTTGTAAATTAACATATCAACACAATAATGAGTTTGTCCTTTAAAATGTCACTCACAGTTCAAAACTTGACTGCTATATAAGTCATAATTTAATTTTGATGTGAAATTCGCCATCACTATATGTGTGTGTGTGCGTGTGTGTATGCATGTATATGCGTGTGCGTGCGTGCGTGTGTGCGTGCGTGTGTGTGCGTGTGTGTATTGTGAATCTTCCAGTCTAGTAATATATATATATATAGATATATAATGAGGAAAATGTGTTGATCGAATGAAACATCCCCCAGACTTGAAAATGTACACTAGCATTAAAAGTTTCTTACCCATACATCACAATATTTAAGATGAGCGATGGAAGACGTCGCAATTACAATGAAGTTCTCAATAAAAATATGACCGAATCTACACTTCTTTTTGGTCCGGTACTTTTTGAACTTCCCGTAAAACACAGATTTTTCAAGAACAACACACACACACACACACACACAGTGACACACAGTGATACACATACACACATACATACACATATATACACACACACACACACATACACGCACGCGATAAAACTGTTGGTCACGCGTACCGTTTTTGCTGTTTGATATATACCCAATCAGAGCTAAGTGAGTCACGTGTTAAGGATGGGCTATTGGCTTTATAATAAGGGCATGGTGAGTGAGATTCCATTTATTTGTCGGAGTATTAGACGACGACTTTAGTTTACTTTAGTTTAGTTTTGTTTATTTCGTTTATATTTATTTCGTCTGCTCACATCGACCATGTCGTCGTATTTTGTGACGGTTGTTCTGTTGATTTTCCTCGTCTCCGGAATCGATGGTATTACATAATAGTTCCTTATATTTCGATGATAATGATACATTTTTTTATGTTGCCATAGACGCTTCGTGCTAGGGCAGCGCTCCGTTTCATTCGCTGCATTTACCCGGACCCGGTCATTCCTTCACCTGTTGACACGTCTCCGTGGCTGAACTGTAACATAGTTGGCCACATACCCCAATCAACCGAGTTCAAATCCAGACGTGGGTGTGTTTGAAGGGTGTTTCTATCCTTCTCTTCCACTCGTCGCCTTTAGTGGCCCAGCCCTCCGGCCATTTGGCCCACAGCGTCCACAGGGATGGGCTCAGAGAGGCAATGTTTCATTCGTCACCTCATCCAGCTCATCTTGTTCTGTTTGTTTGTTTGTTGTTGTTGTTTGTATTTTAGCTAGGTCAACAAACGATCGAACCAATCGACTGCAGCTCATAAGAAACATCCGATCAAGACATTTCGGATTATTATCGACACAAACCCGCCGAGCGATACGTCAAAAAGGTAAGTTAATTTGCATTTCTCTGCTCCTTGGTTAATGAGGAATGACACGGTATTTTATCGTCCGAGTTCAAACCCCGGCCGGGATATGTCTGAATGGTGTTTTTTGTCTCCCCCTCAGACGCTTATCCTACTGCATGCACAACAATAATAAAGTTTGCCTTTTCCGTGTGGCGCAGAATATAAAATATACATAGCGGAGTAATAATGAACTCTATTTGACATTTGTGTTTTATTAAACACGACCCCCCCCCCCTTCCGGTTTATGGTTCTAATCTGATAGTTACACATGTTTTGGGAGATATTTACCAAGGGGGAAGCACCCCCCCTCCCCTTCTAACCAAGTATCACACGGCTGACCAGTGATTAATCTAATGAAACAATTCCCTCAACGTCTCCCATTATTTCCTGTCCTGCAGGTTTTCAAGATACGATCGCCAGCATCGTCAACGGTTTGAGGGACTCTGACGTTCCCATGTCGCAGTTGAGCACTAAACAGTTAAAAACCGACATTGCACAAGTCATTAAGGCTAGCCTACAGAAACTAGTGCCCGAGAACTGCAGAGCTTACGTCACGGCCGAGTTATATCTAGGTGAGCCGCTACAATCGTCTTTAATTAATTTTAAAAATGGGGGTGGGCGTTAAAGACCCCCTGAGGACGTAATACACCACGGCAGTGACTACCCTCGGGGTATTTCGACTCCATCTTTCCGTACTGCCCCCCTGTGAGTGCTGGGGGGGTGGGGTGGAGATGGTCTCGACTACTCCAACATAGAGGCCCTGCTGAATAAATGACAGTCTGGGGATTCTCTCCGAAATACAAGCAAGGAAGCAAGCAAGCAAGCAATCGTCTTTATTGGGATCTTGGATGAGTTGGCCGAATGCCGAATATAGGTCTCCGAACAGAAGCCCTAGAAGTTATAACTCTGTTGAATGTTACATCGTTATTGCAGGTTTCGTGAAGAACAACCTAGAACAGGAATTCGATCCCACGAATCCGAAAAATCTATACAACTTCGTCTTTCGTTGGCTAACACAGGACGCCGTCTGCCTTCAGTACCCAGGAACGCCACAATCCGTGGCAACGAAATACGTGAACATATACTATGGAAAATATATCTCTTGTATTGAGGAGTTGTCGGAAAAATTAGGTGAGAATGATTTATATCATTCTGTTAGCAACGATTTGTTTTGTAATTTACCACCGATTAACCGTTCGTTAGCTCCTCCGACGGTGCGGTGGCTAGAGTATTGCACTGCTAACCTCCTAGGTTCGGGGTTCTAATCCGATTCGTACCTGTGTTTGTGAGATGTTTCGGCTGAACTACTCCGCTGAACTTTGCCCGATGCATTGCAGGTGTGCTGAAAGGCGAAGAGCTGTTCTTCAACAAAACTACAAACTACTTTAAGCAACTGGCTGATGGACGTTTGAACTCGCTCACTCTTCGTGATCTACTGACCCAATTACTGGCTAATATCCGAGTTCTGCAAATAAACGACGTAAACTGTCAAGACAAGGATCTTGATGAGGAATTGGACAAATTTCGCTCACTCATGGCTGATATGTGAGTATACTCTCTCTCTCTCTCTCTCTCTCTCTAGTATTAACATTAGTTTTGTTCATATTTCCGAGCATCAGCTCCCTGGCTGTGTAATATCTTGCCTAACAATATTTAACTTGCAGCAAATAAAGAAATATTTGGGAATATTCTTAAAACTCGCATATTTAAAATAGCTTATTTGTAATATATAAACCAGTGTATTTATGAACAAAATGTGTTTATGCTGTATGAGCTTAGAACATGATTCAAATAGTTTTTTTTAAATATAAAAGCGCCTTATTTGGAGCAATTCAATTTGTATGAGGTGCTATATAAAATACTATTCTTATCCTTGTTCTTCTTATTATTACGGCCTACTTAACCTACCATGTGCACAAAAGTGGCCGTAAAACATCAATCGTCATATTTTTTTTAAAATTATTATTATTAACTATGTGCCCTGTTAATGGCTAAGAAGTAGACTTAGTTCGTTATAACACGCCCTATTTCAATTTCAGCGGCACTGAACTTTCGGTCAGCTTTGATTTCCAGTCTGTCGTCAAATTCAGCAATCAACAAATGAAGTATTTGGACTACTGTTTGACGCATTCCTATTGGGAATCGCCGAGATACGACGACCTGTTTCAAACAGGCTCGCTGCTAATGGTCGAATTCTTCGCAGATCACTTCGCAGGTACATAAGCTGAAACTTGTTGTTGACGTCTGTGTGTGATGCTTGAAGCAGCGCGAAATGGGTTATCGGTAGCTAACCCCGTTTTCTGTCGTTTACAGAGGTGTATTTCGGGCGCAAGGAAAGGATTGCTGCTAGGATGGATTCGGCAGAGGAACGAGGTTACTGGAATGAGTAAGTCGGACGGTGTACCGAAATGGATAACTACTGTACGTCGATATGGCGTGGCAGATTTTGGTTGACGTGAATTCCGACTAGTCCCAAATCCCTATTTTTAATGGCATTGATAATACAGACGTCTGCCGAATCGGTCGTAAGTTGACCTGGTCGTAAGTCGGCCCGTGTTATAATTACCTTGCGTATAATTTTATACTGCATCGCGGTATTATAATCCTCTTTAAGTCGTACTGTCGGTCGTAAATTCGTCGAACAATGTTGAATTGCGTAGGTCGGAAGTCGACCACGACTACGTGTATGTACTAAAAGTAACAGAAACGACGTACCACAGCCAACCCTTAAAATATTCAGCTACTACGGTATATTACGTTAGATGGTTGACTAGTTGACAATCATGTTTGGTGTCTCTTAAATATGCCATTTTCATCATTCCAGTGAATCTCTATAACTTAGACGTGATCGACTGATACTCGACGACTTCATAAAGTCTGATGTGCGGTAAGTGTCCGTTTGTTAGGAGTATAAAAGTTCGGTAATTTAGTGATAACTTGTTATATAATTATAATAATACAGTCTCCAAGATCGATCTGTCATGATTTGCCTTTTTAAATAATCGTCTGTTTGGGTTTAAAACAAAAAGAAAAACCTAATATTTGACCTGAACACAACTTGCCACGTTTAAAAAAATATTGCAACTGGAAATTGCCTTCAGGTTGTGAGTTCGAATCGCGACTCGTACCTGTGTTTGTGCGATTTGTTTTCATTGGCGGACAACCCTTTCTATGTGTGCTATATGTGACTACAGTGCAGAGACAAATCGCCAACTGGAAATTAAAATGTGCACGCACTCGCGCGCCTGTGTACGTCTGACAACTGTATATCTCTATATATTTTGTTATCACTTGTCGGTTTCGATTTCTCCAACTGTCTGCTACTGTATATTGCACGAGTTAAAATTAGATGACACTAAGCGATATTTTTATAACGATGTGTCATAAACTTAAGGATGAGGGATCTTTTTTGGTTTCTTTTTAGGTTTACTTTGAGGTTCAACAAAATTTATCTACGAAGTCGCACTCCCCAAATCGTGGATACAAGATGCTATTGAATTTTCCGAGTCTTGACTTTTTTCATTTTCGTTATTGTTTATTTGATGTTGGGAAGAGAAAGCTTTCGAACAGAATCTTGTTAATAAATATCCATATTGAGAATATCCGTCTATTTTTGTGTGTGCGTGCGTGCTTGCGTTCTCGAATCCTTTGACAATCACTCCATCATCCCAAAACCCTTTCATGGCTTTCCTCTAAACTCGTAACAACGCCTTTTTACAATAACACCAATAACGCAGCACTTCAGTAGAATTCCTTCAAAACTGTTATACTTGTCATCATGGCGTCTTTTTTATTTCTTATTATTCAACGGATATACCGTATGTTGACAAAAACATCCTGCTGATGTTCTTCTTATTTTGTCGTAATTTAGTAGTTTTAAAACGACGAAATGAGAATGTGATGTTAACCAGATTATTGTAAATAACCATTATGAATAATGAATGGGGAACGGATTACGATAAAAAATAATTTTAAATAATCCGCAAACCACAGAATTTGAATATCTACTATCTACAACTGGTCGCTAATCTGCAAGCAGATTATTTTGATTGCCAGCTTTCTGGGCGACTATTCGTGCATTATGGAAGCGAGGCCATGCTTGATGCCCGGATGAATTCGTTCAATATGGCGGAGTCCATCAAGCGACGATAGTAAACGACTTATTATATTTTACCTTTTATGATATGCCGCCTAACTGTTGTATTGTAATAACACATTAGCTATGTGAGCGATATGTAATGTTGACCTTTCTGTTATGTCTGGCAGCGGTTCAGGGAGATGAGAAGACGTTGTATATTGTGATGAAACCTAAGCAAAATAAATGGCCCTAGCAATTCACGATAAAATTATGAATAATGGAAAATTCATAGCCGATATAATACTAGTAGGATTTCCTAGATATATGCCTATAGTGATAACGCAAGCCGACCTTCAAAAATGTGATGTAGTGTATAGTGGTTCAAGCAGTACAATGTAACGCTGTTAGGTCAAAGTGATCTATGATATGTTATGTTAGATTTGTGGTAGTATTTATACCTAAATTTTGACATTTGCTTAAAACTGACGAAAACAACATATTCCAGATAAAAATTTTTTTTAATTTTAAAGCAAGTTGCTTTTGTTGTTGACGGGTAGGAATTTTGTCACTAATACGTTTTGCTATATGCGGTGTATAAATGTATATATAAATATGAAATAGAAAAATAAGAGATGCTTTCTGCTCATATCAATGTTATTGGCGTCTGTTCATACTTTTATATAGATTATGCCCCTATTAAGTATTGTCAGTCTAGGGAAAATGAATTAATACAATTAACCAATATGACCTATTTTTTAATTTATTATCATAGGACTGTCTTAACCCACAGCTGGGGTAAGATGCCAGTATGTTGGGTTGTCTTATCCCAGCTGTATGCTGCAACTGTGATCGGTTCACTTTGATAGTTAATAATAATAATAATAATGTATATTTAATAAAGCGCCCTTACTAGCAGGAGCCATTCAAAGGCGCTGTACAAATAATATGTCTTAAAAAAAACCTGTAATTATTTAAAAGATAGCAATTATTTATCTGTGAAAGCGACCTTGAATAGTTTACGGTAAAACAACATCTAGGCTAATGATAAGATAAAATAATACTATAAGGTAAGTAGATATATGAGAGCACTGAATTGCACAAATTGCAACAGTTTGAAAAATTACAACTTATAATTTATTGAATACAAACAAAAATAGTAAGCACTAGGTCTACTGGAAATCGTATAAAAACGGGGAAAATATACACATGCATAGTAAATCAGCATCCGGTAGTTAATTATAATTGTCCTAATTCTACATGTCATCCACCCCCCCCCCTCAACAACAGCAGACAATGTATTTAAAATTTTGTAACCCGATCCAATTAGCCATATAATTGTGTTATTCTCACCCGTGGATGACAATTTTAATCTGACCGAGGTAAGCAGATTAAATCTATTCAGCATACATACTGATATATAAAGTATACTATTCACTTTTAAAAACTTTAATTTCATGAACACATGCGAGAGCGCGTGATGATGAAAGGTCAAGAATACGCATGCGCATTCGTCCGTCTATTTATTACACTTCAGAAATATAATATCCAATTTTTAGATTTGGTGCCAGTCAAGATAAGAGCGGCACATACGTAGTAATTCTAAACTTGTAATTTCCCAGGGTGCAATGCGGATACCCAAATACCGCAGCAACAAAAGCCGGTGAAAGCTAGGTCAATTAATTCATTAGCGATATTCTCGAAGTCAGGACGTACTATCATGCCTAAATATTGCGTCGTTTTCTGGTGCGCTAATCACAGTTTGAAACAAGGAAAGAAAATGTCGTACCACATATTTCCAAAGACATGTTGAGCGCAGAAAACGGCGGTTACAAGCTGTGAATCGGCAAAATTGTTATGGGCTCCTTCAAAACATGTCGTACTATATGGAGAACCTTTCATTACTGGTTAGTATTTTGTTTTTGTAATCACGTAGAATCACCTGAACCACCCGTGTCACCCTGCCCTCTAGTATCCAGTATCCACAGCTATAAGAATTGGAGGACTAAACAATTGAGATCTTTTTAGATAAATCGAGCTCACTATCAACACACCCGAACTACGTGTGTCCAGTCAGTTGGTCCATGCGCAGCGTTGCTTACTTGAAAATGGGAAGAAAAGGTTGGAACGTCATAACAGCGCAACGAAGAGAGCAAAACTATTCAGTGAAGAACGGGGCGACATGCCAGGAGATGCAGAGTTTGATATTTCTAGAATCCAGAAATTAAAGGACATCCTCTTTTCCGAGACAACTATGCCATCACCTGGTGTCTCATCACCTCTCCGTCCTTCAGCTGCTCCACCATCACCAGCATGTGGTAAGTTTGCCACCACTGTTGGCTTCAACACCTGCATCTGGTTTGCGTAGACCACTCGAGAGAATTAAACACAAATACTGTATGATGAAATTGACAATTTGCGTCGTGAAAAGGAGGAGTAGAATATTGTCGTAGAATGTGACATGTTACTATATTAGCTTCACAGTTGAATTAAGGTGTGATGAAGAATGATGATGAGCGTTCAAAATTGTACACAGGATTATCATGGGAAGTATTCTTAAAACTCTTTCTTTCTCTGACTGTTAATATTTCTGCGAAATTTGTTATTCCTGTTACAGAGCAATTGTGTCTTACTCTGGCAAAGGTACGCTTTAATATTCCATTTGAAATAACTTCCCGTCAAGCTGGTATGGATATCATGATTGGCTGTATCTAGGTGCTTCTGGAAAAAGTTGATATACCGTATGCTAAATTTGGTTTCATGGTAAGATGGCCAGACAGGGTGACACTTCAGCAAACTATATCTGCAATCATTAAATTACATTTGCCAAAGTTAACAGATATTATGGACTGGTTTGAAATTTTGATTGATCGCCCTAAAAATATAAAAGCATGGGCACATGTGTATTCTAACTACAGGAAACACAGTACAGTTAAAGTGTTCATTTTATGTAGTTGATCAGGTGTGGGCACTTATCTATTTACTATTTGGGATGACCAAGCTTCAGATCTGGAAATGGTTCATGGATCACACTATTTCACCGAAGTATCAACAACCACATGACCAATTATTAGCAGACCATAGCTTCACTATGGTAGAATAATTTTTTATAGGATGTGAAGTAGATTTGGTCATACATATGATTCATACTGAACGGGCCATTGGCCTGTTAAAAAGCAGATCTACCATTATCCATGGACTACTGATTAATTTGATAAAATCTCAGAGAGATAAAGCAGAAAATCATAAGGTTACATCAATTGACACTACGGTTCATGTGTGTACTGCACTTATTAACATGATCGGTGGAATTGTATATAGTGACAATGCATTAAAGAATGTCTCGGGAAGGCTCTTGACATTTCTGTTATTAATGGTACAATAAAATTGTTATTGTTTATTTAAGTAGTTGGTTTTATACTTTATATAACAAAATGTATTTTAGAACCTATGAATAATTTTTTGTCTTGATGTCGGCTAGTGATCTACAAGTTTGATTATTATGAATCCATCGTGCAATTATTGGTTCCTAAAAATAATAACACCAGTCATGGAACTGAGATGACATGAACATTACATGAGTTTATTACAATGCAAATTGTAAATCTATGCTTTAATTTCCAAGCAACTTGATTGCAACATATAAATAATAATAATAATAATAGTATTTTATATAGCGCCTTATTGAACTTGAATTGCTCCAAGGCGTTTTATATTTAAAACATAATTAAAACATGTTCTAAGCTCACATAGCACAAACAGGTTTTATACATAAATACACTAGTTCATATATTATAAATAGGCGAATTTAAATAAGTGGGTTTTAAGAACCTTGCAAAATATTTCTTTAGTTGTTGGAAGATTAATACGACTTGGCAACTTATTCCACAGCCTGGGAATAAGTGTTGAAGCTTGGTTTATGACATTATAAATTGGAATATATATATATATATATATATATATATACCATGGCCATACTTCAGTATTTTCCTACACAACGGACAAAACCAGCTTTGTTGGCTCATTTCACATTGACATATGTGAAGTGGAACCACTCCCCATTGGAGCACTTGGCTGAATCACATCCAATCATGTTATCATCCAGGTCATTGTCATTTCCAGGCATCCGACAACTACAATACTGTAGTGATTGAAAAACACATGACACTCCCACAAAAACACAGCCTACAGATATCCATACAACAAATTACACGTGGACACAGTGCAAACATACATTTGCCATTGTAACCGGAAAAGGCTGGTTGTTCAACTTCATGAAGCGCCACCCGTTGTTACCGATTCGTGGCCCGTGTCGATTGTTTCAACCATGAGGCGGTTACGACGTGTTTTTTGTTTGCGTTGTACAAAGTTTTCTTGCAGCGAGGGGATTACAGAGCTCCAACAGTTTGGAACTGTGAATAAACTGGGCTTACGACGGCGATAATGGTCATGTGCGAAATTGGAACAAGGTAGGTGCGAAAAGATTTGAGCTGTGAGCATGGAAAGAACATCATATCACATCACTTCGCTGTGCTATGCTGTGTGAAGGCCGCCGTTTCCTACATCCCTCCGCGCTTTGTGTTCCCTCGCAAAGGGATGATGGCGGTCCTCATGTACGTTGCCTCTTCTGGTTCGATTGGTCGATGATAGCTATGCGGAATAGACGACATCAATCCAGGCCTATTCATGAAATGGCTCAAATACCGGATGCATCAAAGAGCATCCCACATTTACCTCTTTTCGCGGACACGAAAGTCACAAGACGGTTGGGGCTATCAGCTACGCCAGGGAACATGGGTTATCAAATGTTGCCATTTACACGAAACTACTCGCACAACAGCTCCAACGACTCGACCCGGGCTTTGTTAAGTCCCTGAAGTCGACGTTCAGTCGTTCGTGTAACAACTGACTTACATCGACACTGTTAGATCAAGGATACAGTTCTACTGCTACAGTGCAGTTTAACCGTCAATAGATTTGCGACTAGCGGCTTATGCCCATACAGTTACAGAAAGTTCGTTGCCGAATTCGACATACTTGAGTTTTCGATTCGCACCTCATTCACAGACGGGGATGGGTCGTCACTGAGGTTGTCGACCTTCCAAACACTAGCTCTCCGGCTACTGTCACGGGTATCATAGTAATCCAAGACGACACCGGACACTTTGCCATCACTGTAGCAGCCAGCGCACCGGATTTCCTCATCGCTATAAGGCGACATTCGTGCAGTTATTAGGACCTCCTCCCTGCCACTGCCAAACTGCAAACGTAGACAAACGAGAACTGGGAGTGTGGTGATTGCTTCTATCAGTGTATATGGCCTCGTGGGTTAGTTTGTGGTACTTTCTTACTCATGGTCGGCTGTGCGGGAGTTCGGAGGTTTGAATCCCGGCCTTGGCACTATAGTAGGAGGAGTTTATCGTCCAACCAGACAACTGATAAGGTTTTCTCCACCGAATATGTAAAACAAATTATAATTAGTCATTGTGGTGAAGGAGTAAATAACGGGACATTTGGAGTAGCCAAGCCACGTGAAATAACTGCCATTTGGGCCAGTGTAATAGTGTTATTATGTCCTCGCCGTACAAACTAGTTGCTGAACAGAAACGTGAAATGAAAACACCGAAACGTTCGCTAGTGGCAAGGGAATCCACAGCCTAAGTCTTGCACAACAGAATTGCTGATCCGTCTGGGGTGGCACCATGACGCCACGGAAACCGACCGTGACAAAGACAAACAGTACGCTAACAGCAAATATAGGGAGGTTCGGCTCCAGTATTCGATACTCGAATTGCGATAATGGAGAAACGCCGCATGCTCAATAGGCGACCCACATTCGAAGTAGATCTAATCCGCATGAACTGATTCAGTAGCACGTTTTTATTAACAGAAAGCTAAATACATTCAATTTCTCTGGAACGATATTATCTCTTGTTCGTGTTTCATTTGATTTAAAGCCTGCATTAAATAAAGATCTATATTCTTTTTGATATATATTATTTTGTAGCATGTTAATAAAAAAATAAAAAAAGCAATTTCACGTGGGGCATTGTGTCCATCCCATATGCGCCCATTTGCCCCACACACGGCAAAGCACTCAAATCGGGTGCATGCACATAACTAATGAGTACTACACAAACAATTAAATTACTCGAATCGCTTCACATTTGTGCATGTCATATACTCAATATAGTTAATGATATATTGTAGATATTTGTAATTATATAGCCTTAATTATAACTATTCCGTGAGATAATGCGTTACCCGGGGAAGGGGGGTTGGGGGTTGTGCCCTGTCCTACTCTAAAATATAATTTTTACGCTGCTGGTGCGATCGTGTAACCATCTCAATTTGATCTTTGGAAAGACATCCATAGCCACAGTGGGAAAATATAGCTGTCGTTAACAATACGTAATTAATCTGAAAATTATCAAATTCAAATTATAATTAATTGTCAGTAATTATATATCAAATAGACGCGTTCGAATCTCGGCGTGGGCATATCTGAAGGTTGTTTCATCCCCGACTTCGGTTCATTACCTTTGGAGGTCGATCGGCCCATTTAGCCTACCATGTATACAAAAGTGGCCGTAAAGCAACAATCGTCATTGTCTTTTATCAAATGAAAGAACTCTACATGTTATAAACTACTACACGGAATATGTTCACTGTTGTTTAACACTGAATATAATCAAAACTAAATAATGAAAAATCGCATCTTCAAAACATTTGCATGCGAGATGCTATAGGGACAAATATGCTATATATAGTAGAGTAATATAGTTAACGTTAATATCATATTGGAACGTTTAGTTAAATAGATTTAACAACTTGCCTTATTTACATTAAAAATATATTTTAACGAACGTTTTTATATGATCATTTGTTTACAAAATGATTCGACGGTGAGATCGATTTCGACTTTGGTCATTTACTGTTCAGGTTTCGAACTTTCTTCGACTGCAATAACGTAACGCACAAACACGTCACTATCGTAGGAGATTTAGTTCAAACAAACGCAAATCATGGTGCAATTATATCCCTTAACAATAAACAATACGAAAAATAATTCAAATTTAAGTCGACATCAGCGTAACTGTTTCTATGACATAAACAACATACTCTTAATTCTAAATCTGCATTGTTCACCTTTAAATGTAGAAAGTTAAATTATTTATTTATTAAATATGAAGGTGTAATTATAACCCGCAGAAGTATTTATATTTCCAATCCTTCTTGCGCTACAACTTAGTACTTCTGCGATGTCTGA
This sequence comes from Paralvinella palmiformis, assembly GCA_025642065.1. Taxonomy (NCBI): domain Eukaryota; kingdom Metazoa; phylum Annelida; class Polychaeta; order Terebellida; family Alvinellidae; genus Paralvinella; species Paralvinella palmiformis. Next base: position 394,453 of record JAODUP010000295.1, read on the forward strand.
TTAATCTGTGGTATTGTTTTGCCAACCATAGTTACTGGATGAACGAACCTTTAATTTAATATGGGCGCCGGTTTCGCTTGGGATAACTAGCCGTGGACAAGAGATGTTCAGGATTGTATTATCAGATGAAACATCGGACACACACGTGCAGGTAACACTGGAATTCGAACACTGCGGCCCGTACTTTTCGCTACTACCCGCACCACGTTCATTTCCGTTTCATTGAAGTGGCTTTATCCAGGCAATTGGTTTGGATAAAAGTCCTAAATAAAAATACACCAGAAATCCGGAAACATACATCTGTACTTTCAATTAAGCTTCGTCGTTGCCATTTCCAGGTACTATCTTGGGGGCGCCTCCGTGGTCTAGCGGTAGCGTGTCTGACCACAGATCACTACTACCCGTGATCGAATCTCGGCGTGGACATATCTGAAGGGTGTTTCATCTTTGACTTCGCTTCATTACCTTTAGAGGTCGTTCGGTCCATCTAGTCAACCGCGTGCACAAAAGTGGCCGTAAAACATCAATCATCAGGTACTATCTTGGTCTGATTATTGTGCAGTGTTTTTACCATCTTGGCTCGTACCATAATAGACGGTTTATAATTTGAGCATTGTTTGATCGAGTTTCCCGTTGATCGATATATTAACATGTATTGAATTCCGTCGATTGTAGTAAATTATTCGTCGTTTATTCGCGTGATGTCACTATTCTATCAAACTCATTCACACCATAAAGTAACAGACGACGCACGTGTGTATAAATAATAATATATTATGAAAACATTCTGTACTAACAAAATATAAACAGTTACACAATGATGTACGGTTAACACCAATGACCACTGGATCAGTAATTAACTTCAACTGCAACTAATATCCATGTTTTGGAGAACGGGATGGTGTACGGGAGTGAAGTACTCATATGATGAGAGTTCCTCTGTCAAACCTCCAAAGATATCTGGAAAAACCGAATATCGACATTAGTGGTCACATTTTATAAGAAGCCAACAATATTGAGTGAACAAAACAGACCACACACGAATACAAAAAAGATCGGTTAGTGCTGCCCCCTTGTAGCAGTCTCTTGAACGTGTAAACGGTGCGGTCCATTTAAAACCAGAAATATCCACTAATAAACGGTTTTAGAATGCATTCGTCTGACGAGGTTCCTTGCAGATAATTTTACAACGATCAAGAAAGTAACAAATATCTTCTATTTAAATATTTTCGGCTCTCAACTGGTTTCTTGCTTTGAGATTGTAGCCTAGTTCATTACGAAGGCACATTGTTAGAAATATGGAATAACGACTAATTGTTGCCGATCGTTTAAGCTACCGAACATTTCTATTCATAACAAACAAACACTTACCATAAATCATATTGTGCGAAGATCCGTCACTTTATCGACTAGTTCAGCTACATCGTCTGCAATAGACCAAACGATATCTTACCGAGATGAGAAAACCAATTAGCAAATTGATTACATCAACAACCGATTAACGTGATCTATAGACTTATCATACATGAAGGAAGGTGTTCGGAACGTGCTTTGTTAAACCTCGCCCTTTATCAAACCAGACATACATGGCCGAGATTTTCGAATGGAACATCCGAAACAGTGGGGCTTTATCGGACTATCCAAAACTCGGCTCTCAGTGCGCCACGAACTACACCGACCGTGGCATCCTGAAGCTTTTCAGATTCAGCAGTCGGAATTGTCCCGATATTCTGAGTCAACATTTACCAGCCGACGAAACCATAAAATTATTAATATTCAGCCACTTACCCCCGTCGAATAGAGGTCTTCCTCACCGGAACCGGAACCATAATCGGATATATCCGGACGACCGAAATAAACCTCTGAAAAATAATGCGATAACGTGTTAAACACTAACAGATCGTTTCGCTTGTTAAAGTGGGGTCCAATCGAGATATTTAGCAACCCAAAAACACGAGTGCGAGTCTGATTCGAACGCACAAGCTAGAGGTTTGTAGGGCAGCGCGTCATCGAAGCGCAGCGACTTTCTTAAAGCAGTACGTGCATCTAGACGTCAACAATAAAGGTCGGCTTGCCTGCAACGTGATGTGCAAATATCTCCATCATCGACTCTCTAGATGTATCTGCTTCTAACATGTCGAAAATGGTGTAGTAACTCGGCGACAATAGTAAGTTATCCCACAAATACGAGTCCAAATTATCCATTTGGTCGTAACTGATGTTGGTCATGTCCCGGAATTCTTCCTCCAGTTGCATATATCCTTCATAACTGGAAATACCCATCACGTTATATTATCAAACCGAAACCACTTTCATCTTGACGTGTTTTGGTAATAAAAGGATAGGCTTCATATTCGTTACCGTTTACCCGCTAATTTATGTACGTGGTAGAATAAATCCCCTCACCCCACATATACGACAGACAGATACGAAATGTTTTAGGGTCACTTTTGTGCACATGGCAGGCTAATTAGGTCGAACGACGTCCAAAGGTAATTAAACGAAGTCAAAGATGAAACAACCTTCAGATTCGTCAACGCAGAGATTCGAACACGGGTGGTGGTGATCGGTGATCCAACGCGTTACCAGTTAGATCAACGAGGCCCCCAACTACATATACGACAGATACACAGCCTTGAGAAATATTTATATTCGAGTCACTCACTAATTGTCTATTTCCAATAACGTCTTCTCAAATTCCTCGGTCATATTTCTTCGGCTACAATGTAGCGTGTTGACCCGGAGAACGTCCAAATTCGATAGGATCTTACCAAGTGCGTCGTCAAGGATGGTTGTGCTAGAGCTCAAATAGTGAACCATTTTCATAGATTTATTAAAAAACTCCTCTTCACCAGTCAGCACATCTGAAAAAATATTCGGTGAAATATCGACACGTCTGAAAAACAACGAACGATAAATTGTTTTACCAGAAATTCGAGATTAATCAACAAGATCTCAGTTATTTTCACCCAATTCTTGCGACAATTCCTCAAGCGGAGAGATCACGGGCCCATATACAAATTCTACATATTTGGTGGCCACCGACTCTGGAGAACCAACGTAATGAAGATCCGCACTGCCTTCATTTAGCCAAGTTCGGACAAAACTGAACATGTTCGTCGGTATGGAGGGATTGAATTCCAGTTCTATGTTATACTTCACCGACCCTGTAACGACAGAAATGGAAGTGCATCGACCATTTTCATCCGAGGTACTGAGCGAGAGATCGTTCGTTTGTCGGATAAAGAGGAGACGTTACCTAGAAGTAGTTCTGCCAACACGTCATCTCTGCACTTCTCGACTGCCAACTCGTTCAAGGCTGCAGTCCCGAATTCGACGAGATCGTATTCTAACTGGAGAGTATCCAACTGCGATACGGGTGCATCGTGATCCGCCAATTTACTGATGACGTCAGTAACCTTCTGGTGTAGTTCTGCGGAAAGGTGTGTTTAATAACGCGGCGAAAATGTATACATGGCTAATCAACATTGTATTCCTTTTACAAGTAACGGGAGGGGGTGGGGTGAATTACGATTAAAGAGATGCTTTTCACAAAACAATCCATGTTAGTTTACCGCGTTGTAGAGAAATTCAAATAATCTTACTTCTCCGGCGTATTGCTTCCATTGTTCGGGACAGTACTAATCCAAAATGCCTCGATCTGATGTCCTGTACGAGCTTCGGTCTGTTGATTCGACGGTTTGTTGCCCTAGCTGTAAAACAACGAAAACAAAGAAACGGTTAGTAGAGTGTGGCGAGGTATAGAAATGGTCAGAGCATTTCCGACGAATCTCCGTCCTTATTGTCGACAAGAGTTCTGGTTGATCAATTATAGAATACTATTAATGCACGTTTATATAGCGCCAGAACCAAGTAACCATGTTCCGAGGCGCTGTACAGTATTATTATCCCGACTCAGACCCGTTTCCACCCAGCACACATCTCAACTCCCAAGGGAGCATACAACGCATGCTGTTATTATAGGCGCAAAGCGTTACTCAAACACACAGCCATCGCGTCCCGTATGGTACTCATTTTGTTATGGATGAGTGAACCAGTCGCCACATGACATCATTGCAGCTCACGGAGCCTCGAAACCGCGACCCTTCGGCTACGAGTACTACGCTCTAACTGCGCCATCACGGAGCCTCTTCGAAGGACAACAGAAGACAAATATTACACTATTATTATCGACATAGTCAATATTCAGAGAACTATCCCGTTTTACCATCGATTCCGGAGACGAAGAAAAGCAACACGACGAAAGACACGAAGCACGACGCCATGACCGACGACGATAAGGTGACGGAACCGTCCAAAATAACTGAACAAAACAAAATAAACAAAACCAAAATAAAGCTCTCGTCCAATCTCTCAAAAATAAAATCTATTGGAGCGGATGCTCTACTTTTATAAGCCAAGAGCCCATCCTTAATGTACTGTCGTATAACTCGTAGTGGGCAGTCGGTGTACCGAAATGGGGTACGGCTAACAGTTTTAGCGCGTGAGATTCCAGAAAATGTAATTTTTACAGGGTGATAAAATGTAGCAGGCCAACAAAAAGCAGAAATTCCCTCATGGGCTATAAAGATTATGACGATTTGTGTTTTACGGCCACTTTTGTGCACAATGTAGGCTAAATGGGCCGAGCGACTTCCAAAGGTAATGGAAGCGAAGTCCAAGATGAAACAACCTTCAGGTATTCCCACGCCGATATTCGAACACGGGTGGTAGTGATTTGTGGTCCAACACGCCAGCGCTAGACCACGGAGGCACCCCATAGGATATAAAGACAGACTGTTATATTCACCTCATCAATGGCCCATGTATTACTGAAAATACAGATGTCAACTCGCTAGGAATATAATTAGATTTAAAGATTAAAGTCTCGATTAAAAGCCCCCATTAGACAGCGATTAGTTACAACAATCTCTTTGGTAAGCAAATATTTGATACGGGCTCAACTGGGTGTCTTATTCGGTATCCAAGCTACTTGCGGGATTTAGACATTTGATAAAGAAAAGTTTTGAAATAATACTGTTTTATGTTCACTGTCTTATTGACTACAATCGGTACTTTTGTGTCACCCTGTCTGATAGAATAGTTTTTTGTGTACCACGGTATTAAGTAACACTTTGCGACCCGCGTGTCTGAATTGACGAGCTGGTGAGTCGGTCAATGTTTTATTTAACCTCGGTGCAGGTCAGGTGACCGAGGGCTATTATACTCCCTGCTGAAATGAAATAATCAGACCGAAGCCTTTCATTGGTGGATGAAACATCCACCAGACACATGTAACACCGAAATTCGATTCTCGCCCTCAGAATATGCAGCCAAGTGATATAAGATGCACAATAATATGTTATTGCTACAATAATTAATAATTTCAAAATTAAACTTATATGGATTTGTTGTGGTTTCATAAAGATATAATTATAAGTTGTAAATTTGTCATGAATGTTTTACTGTTATTTTAAGGTGGGATGTATTATATAAGCAATGCTTCATCCATCCTCCTTTCGACATTCTATGTGCGTTTAATTGCTGCCATTAAAATGATGTAATATGAATGTTAAAATAAACAATTTGAATTGAATTGAAAACCGACTGCCCTATGTCACAATTGTCGGGACAGATAACTAAGAAGTAAGGGTCGTTGTACTTGTATTATTGTTTGTTGCCACTTTTTGGTTGTTAATGTTAATATTCTGTAACTTTTAATTGCTCTCCGATATCACAGTAGGTAGAGTGCTGTCCTATAAATTTGAGGGTTCTGCGTCTCGTAATCCATCTCGTAACTGTATTTGTGGGATGTTTTCCTAGGCAGCCGCCCCTCGGCCACGTATCCCGTGTGTGACCAGTGCCGATGCTAAACGAACTATTCACGCATACTAACTCACTCACTCGGTCACGTATTCAATCAATCAATCGATCATTCAATCAATCTGTGACTTTTAAAATCTGTCAAAAAAGTCATAAAAAACAAGTTGTATAAATTATAAATAAATAAATAATATCATATGCTGCCAGTGGAAAATAGGCCACTCAAACAATTGTTTTGGGTACCTCAAAACCCATTTAATTAAAACCCAATTTTGGATATCCACCATCAAGGGTCGAAACCATTTAAGTCATTTACCTGACAGACCAAACATGTCTTTTAACTTAGAGAAAAGTACATTATGGTCAACTGTATCAAATGCAGCAGACAGGTCCAGAAGAACAAGTATTACTGGCTTACCTTGATCAATTGACATCATAATATCATTTTTCACTCGAACCAAGGCTGTTTCAGTGCTGTGACCACTTTTATAGGCAGACTGTAGTGATTCATTAAGGTTATTATTGATTAAATATTTGTTTAGATGGAAAGCAGCTTTCCTTTCTATAACTTTAGATAAAAATGTAAGATTTGAAGCAGCTATATCGAATCCAGTATTTTTGCAGCTAAACATTTTTGATATTACATGATCATTTAATAATCGTTAATGAGATAATTATATTTGTTGCTATGAACCGACACTTGTGGATACAGACAACCATAGTAAAGATCAGCTTTCATATACCAAGGTATAGCTGTTCGCGGGATGTTTCCACAGGGTAGTGATCTCTTTACCACATGTCACAGGTTTGAAGCAGATCTGTAATTGTTTAGAATATTACAGTCCAAACTGTGATTGGTTTTATAATTGCAGCTTTCATGGATCTTGGGAATCTCTGTATTACCTAACTGGAATATTTTCAAGTAATACACATATTACATGAATATTTCTGGTAATATACATATTACCTGATTATACAGATTAACTGTAACTTATATATACATGAATTTAAATGAAACCATATTTCATAGGCGTTTAAACATCGTGTTTGAGGACAAATATATTTATCTCTTGTTTGGCAATACACAATTGTCTATCTGATCTGATTAAATGACAAATATAAATTAATTGCTTTCTGAATCTGATATTTTTAGCAAGTCTTTTACTCATATAACAAATTGACACGACTTGACTCAAGTAGTTTAATTATTATACGTCTATAGTGTGACAACTTCCACTTGATGGAACAAGTTGCCGGCAGAGATAAGAACACCGGCTCTTGAAAAGTGTAAATCTATTGTGAAAACTTTCCTGTACAAGGTTACTTTTATTAGTAAACAATATATTGATTGTTCAAATAATTTTGTTATTACCCTTTGAATGACTATTGCAAGTTAGAACAACCTATTATTGTTCCATATCGTAATTAATTTGTGTCAACGTACTCTTTAGATTAAGTCATCCATACTGATCAACGGCTTTCTTCTGGCAACTCGAATATGTCGAGAGAACACTGACACATTTTGGCTATTCAGGATCAGGTTTGCAAGTTAATATGGCCATTCCAAACTGACTTAGAACATCGAACTGAAGGCAGAAAATCTGTACTCACTGCGTTAAGGAAGCATTCATTTCTGGACAATGCCTTCCCAGAGCGTCCAGTTTGGGTTGCTAATCCCACATATACCGAAATCCTTCCACGAACTACGGACACCGTCCGTCTGTAGACATTTTTCTCTCTGAGGGCTATAGGACCAACTATCACTCCATTCTACATCAGAGTGACATATCGGTAACAACTGCCCGATTAACATAATAAATGGTATTTTTTTATTAAATGTATTTTCCACGTTGCACGGTATAATCTTGATCCACTGTATCTTAACCCAATCTAAATATCTTATCTATCGCGAACCGTTTCCCCATCTATGCATTTGTCAGCACCACACTATCACGACTAATAATAATTCTATCGGATATACTCTACACAAAAATAAAGGCATTTTCTGGGAATTGAGATTGTCAGTAGCACTAAAACTCGAGTTCGCCAACTTATAAGTCATAGAAAACACGCAATGTTCTTCCTTATTCCTACAATTGTAACCAGCTTTATGCCGTAATTAAATTTTACATCTACATGTTATACTGAATCTTGTTCGAACAGTCTTCAATATATATCTAGTTATCATAACTCGCTCCTTTCACGTAGAGTCGAGATTCCATAAA
>JAODUP010000295.1:407500-533553 GCA_025642065.1 Paralvinella palmiformis
AAAACATTACTTAAAAGTATTAGAGTAAGTGATTTTCCCTCTTTCCTGGCCTCTGATCGGATTACATCATAGTTTACAAAGACACTGCTATGCGCTTGTATTCTATTGGCTTTTGGCAAAGCTTATGCATGTGAAATGGTTTATGAGTATGAAAAAAGTTTGGAAATATTCTGTTGTCAGCAACACTGATATACTATGAATCACAGAAGTGTGGAAAGCTTTTATTTGAATCCCAACGAGTTTTGAAGAGGCTTACTTTTATTTCTGCTCAAGTACAAAATAAAAGTAGTTCAGTCACACCTGCTGCTCATCCCCAACAGTTAGATCAGTCCAGTGGTAAATGATATGACAATTTACTTTACTGTGTAGTACATGTAGCAGGTTTTGTTTGGCATGTCATTTAATTATACAGTGTATCAGGATAACTGCTAGATTAATTAGTAGCTCCAGTGGACACTGGCTATAAAATGGCATCAAGTTGTTTAACATTGATATATTTATTACTTGCAATGGAGTATAACAATAAAATTTAAATTGTTGTTTATAGGAACGTGCATTACAGTTTGACATACATTATCTAATAATTAGGTTAAATGGATTAGCATAGAAAGGTGTTTTTATTCCAAAATATATGTCAAAAATTGATAATCATAAGGTACCAGATTTGGGGTCACTTTTTTGCCTAATCGATTGAATTGACCCCATGTCTGTAAGATACAGACATGTTGATAGGCATAAACGAATTGAATTGAATAGCCTGGATCAATATAGTCAGTTTATTAACATAATGACAAAGTCATAATATAATTTAATTGTTAAAAAGCACCATGTCACAGGCTACTCCCTAACTACTGAAGACGAATGAGTATATAAATTTAGACGACATGGGACAATTACCTGAGAAGATTCTGAATTACAGCTATTTTATTCAGTTGAGTGCAGAAATTAAGATACTTAGTAGTCCATGTAATTTATATGTATATTTATTTGCATCTACCCTCAGTTTTATACCAATTTCATCGAGGTCCCAAAGGTAGCATATAACTAAGTGTGTACTGTTTATTTTGTTTGATTATGGGCATGGGATTTAATTGGGGTGGTGGTGGGATAGTTATCCTTGTGGTAGTGATACTGTAAAATATGAATCGTTACAATTACAGTTCTCCATATTACTTAATTAGAGTTCCATTATGTCAGTTTCATTTGATTTTAGACACTGTTATAATCACACATGTGTCTAGTTTTACTTTAACAGTGATTTTTGTATCCGTTTGGTGCATAATATAATAATAATAATATGTGATATTTATATAGTGCTCTATTCAGCTAGATAGCTGCTCTAAGGTGCTTTACAGTATTAATTTCCCTGACTCAGACCTGTTTCCACCCAGAACATATCTCAATTCTCAAGAGAGCATACAACACATGCTGCCATTATAGGTGCAAAGCGTTACTCAAACACATAGCCGGGTACTCATTTTACGGATGAGTGAACCAGTTGCCACATGACAGCATCATTGCAGCTCACAGAGCCTCAAACCCACGAGCATTCAGCTACGAGTCCTATGCTCTAACTAACTGCGCTATCACGGCAAGATATATATGCATAACACTAATTAACAGCCTTAAATTACTTAATTTTCATATTACGTTTGTCACAAATACTTCATCTGTCATATTTTTACCCAACATTTGGTATTTTCTAACCAGCTCCCACTTCCAAGCATCAACATTTAACAGGCACGCCTTTTGACATTCATTTTCACATAGTAGGAGCTTGAATCTGTATTGTTCATTGTTGGTGAACTAGTTAATTTCCACATGGTACACATGTCACATTGAGAAAAATAATATTACCGTGAGTATTTTCTCCACGAACTATTGAATGTCAATATATATGGGAATTACTTTAGGTTGTTTTAGACGTCCCTTATGCTAAGTTTCTTTTTTACGAGAGGTTCTATTACTGCGCCAGTTTGATTGACCAAGTAACACTTTACATCTGATAGGATTACCTGCACCCAAGCCAATAGATCGAAGTGCTAAGGCTATACAAACACCTACGGAAGATGATGAACTCGAAGAAATGGTTAAACCAAAGGCAGCAGAACTGGCACATCGTGTTCAGCCACCAAAGAAAAAGAAAGTCATCAAGATTACTGCACCAAACATTTCCAATGTAATATTAAGTTACCATTTCATGATCTGATCTTTAATAGCTTTTAGTTTTTGTGAGATTGCTGGTTTAATAAAATCCAATAATATATATATATATATATATATCAGTTTAATATTTAGAAGCAGAATTAATTTTAAGCATATGTTTCAATTATATGAAATTAATACCTCTTGTATTAGTTGTCAAATATATACATGGTGTTTTTATTTTGTATTAATTATCAAATTGCTGCTGCTATTTTTCTTTTACTTGTTTTTAGTTTGACTCTGATGATGAAGATGAGCCAATAAAAAAGAAATTGAAGCCATCTTCAGTGGGTATTTTTGAAATAATAAGCATGTTTTTTTCTGACATGATACACAATCTTAATGCTCCATGATCACACTAAAAACAATTTTTTTTTTTTTCCCCCGGGGGGCAAGGGGGGTTTAAATTTTTGAAAAAACCAAAAATCAAAATGTGTTACAGACTTGTTGGAGAATGCGCCACCAGGACTGTGTCATCCAAATTTAATAAGTTGCTATTATAAATGAAGTACACTGACACATTTTTAAATGAAACACAATTAGCAACAAGTAAAATACGTCCTGGCATTTTCATGATGTCTGGTCAAAAACAGAAGTTTTTGTGGTTATACTTTGATAAGAATAAAGCTGTGAGGATGTTGGCAATGTAATAAAGAAATGCAGAGAAATGTTTTAAATTGGACTACTAATTAAATAAGTTAGCATTTATTTAAATCAGATTTATCTGATCTGGTGACTAGTTTATGAAATATATCTGAATTTTAAACAATCACAATTTCTTCAAATTTTTGTGTTGCTGGGTGAAATCCTTCAGACATGTTGTTTTAAATGACGCATGTTAAAAGTATTGTGATGATTATAATTGTTTATTTCAGGGTGGTAGTGGTTTATTTGCGTTGTTGCCACAACCAAGGCATGTCTCTATTAAGGAAGCGGGACGATCCTTGTTACCTCATACACTGACCAAGAAACCTGTCTCGACAATCCGATGTTCACCAAAACCCGCAGTTGTGAAGCCAGTGGTCACAAATGTTGTAAAGCCTCCTGGCCCAAGAATTGCAGACCACGAGGAGAGTGATGATGAAGAAGAGAGCTCAAAATCTGGCAACTATTTCTCAATTGGAAATGCCAGCCAACAGGGGGCACTGCTGTCGGCCTCGTCTTATTCTGTGACATCTAGTTTGTCTACGCTGCCACCAGTTGGCCGTCAAAAATCAGAATGTGATATGCGGTTAGCTCAGGTTAATGAGATGCCATCACCTTTTGGTTGTCGTGGTGGGGGTGCTTTGGCAGACATTCCTTTGCCTTTCAAATCCACAATGTCAACGTTCATTGGACCCTCAGGACCGACGAGACAGGAACAATCCAGTACATATCCTCATATGTCTGAGTCGGTTAATAATGAAAGTTACAACATGGCTGGTGTTGATGAGGTTAGTGCATGTGTGTGTGTGTGTGTGAGAGTATAATAATATCAATATTGTACCTACAATCAGTAACATAGTAATCTAGTAAACGTCAATTACTGTGTGTGTGTGAAAACTTATTATATACATGCTTCAATTAATACTATATTATTATATTGTTAGGTGTATCCAGATGAATCGGGTGATATAGGACTGCCTGCTGAAGAGGTAATGTTGTGTGTGTCCATCTATGAGTGTCGATGTGTAATATCCTTTCTAAGTTTCCACTCCATCTGATCATTCATTGATGAACTTTGCATCATACCTGGACTATGAGTTTGCCCAACCCCTGTACTAAGTGTGCCAATGAGCTCGATTCTTTTCGAGGATATTGGCGCTATAGAAGTTTTGCAATTATTATTATTATGTGTTATCTCTGAAATGTAACAAATATAAAATGGTTTAGAAGAGTCACACATATTAGATTGCTATTACATTATGAAATCTGAAAACTTTCATTTAGGTTTCTTTGCATTTCTTAGTGTATATACAAATTTAGGTTTCTTAGTGTATATACAAATTTAGGTTTCTTTGCATTTCTTAGTGAATATAAATTTAGGTTTCTTAGTGTATATACAAATTTAGGTTTCTTTGCATTTCTTAGTGTATATATAAATTGGTTTAGTGTATAAAAATTAGTTCTTCATTTCTTAGTGATTGAAATTTAGGTTTAGGTTTATTTGCAAAATTTAGGTTTCTTAGTGTATATAGAAATTTAGGTTTCTTAGTGTATATAGAAATTTAGTTCTTTGCATTTCTTAGTGTATATACAAATTTAGGCTTCTTAGTGTATATACAAATTTAGGTTTACCCCTTAGTGTTGTGGCTTAGCTTTATAGCTAGAGCCACATAAGTCAACACGTGCAACATTAAATAATAATTACGATAATACATATTTACATCGGAGATTAATGTTCAGAATAGTGGATATTTTCTACTTTCTTGCTGCATCAACCTATATCTTATTCTTGAATTTCAGTTTTAACTCAAGTTTTACGTTTCCATCATAAGGATGTGTTTGATTTATGGATGATGATGATTGATGTTTTACGGCCACTTTTGTGCACATGATAGCCTAAATAGGCCGAGCGAACTCCAAAGGTAATGAGGCGAAGTGAAAGATGAAACACCCTTCAGATATACCCACGCCGAGATTCGAACTCGGGTGGTAGTTATCTGTGATCCAGTGTGCTACCAGTTAGACCACGTAGGTGCTTCCTTCGATTTATGGAAGCTGATTTACAAATACAAATGTCTTGATTTAGTTCTTTGGTTTATGTGGATACTCCCATGGTGCGTTGAATGAAGCAGTGTGATGCAAAACCCCCAAGTGTATATGGGATGATTCCTGGGGGGGAGGGTAGTTACCCCTTCAGTGTAAAGTCCATGGTGTGATGGCTGCTGAAGTTAAACAAAGTAGTCGGTGTTCATTTTACATGTTAAATTATCATTTCAACTGGGATGTTTCATCGTTTCAGTTATTAAAATTACAAGGCAAATCTAAGTGGGGTAAGGAAGAGATTAACATTATTGATGTACACGCTGACCATCAGACTAGTGCCGTGGAGCTAACTAAACATCTGACTGAGGAGGTCGACATGGTATCCCACAGCAAAAAGAAGAAAGACCAGCCGACCAGTCAACAGAAACGCAAACATCAGATCACTTATCTCGCACACAGGGTAAGATGCTCAAAACAAGCTCTACTATAAATAGGTTGGGCCATAAAAAATAGCATTAGTACAAGATTTAAATTGGCTGTGACTAGTTTCATAAGTGAAGGAGTTTTAAGTATTGAATTTGTTTTATGTCTTTAGTGGCATATATTATTATGATTGGCTTACAAGATGTACTTCCTTATACAAGGAGTGGCATTTCCGTTAATTGGCTTAATGGGCTAACATTGAACTTGAAAACTTGTAATATTCAGTTGAAAGCAACCAAATCCTCATTGACTTCCAAGAGTACTGATTAATCCTGACCGTCAATTAATTTTAGCTGTTTTTTATCCGTTTCAACCAAACATGTGTTGTACATCATTGTATTATACGAAATGCATCCTATTTCATGCCAGTATATTTACTTTGTCATCATATTCAATCAGCCACACAATTTCTTCAATTTGTTTCTGGTACTGACTTTATTGTGTGTTTATATTGATGAAATCCCATTAAATGTGGTCTTTTTTATCAGGCAAAGGAGCGCGAGTTTGATCTGAAGAATCAGTGGGCACAGAACAAGATGACAAAAAGACAGAGTCAGTCCAAATATGGATTCTAGGATTGACTGTTGAACATAAGAGTATTGTGAAGCTCATCTCAATGATTAGATGCATTCACTTTCTAAAGCCACGAGAGGTTTCCTGTGATTCATCTTGATGATGGCAGGATTTACATCTAATCTCTCAGTCGTTATCATCTTGAGGAGCATTATGATTCATTGCTACCAATGAATGTTACTTTTATGTACAAAATTGTATTATAATGTTGAATTAAAATACTAATAATTCATTTGCCTTTTTTCACCACAAACACCAACATTCCAGAACAGATTAAATATGGCCAGTTTGGGGAAAAAGGTGTAGGCTAAATGGGCAGAGTGACCTCCAAAGGTAATGAGGCGAAGTGAAACACCCTTCTGATATAGCCCAGCCAGGGTTTGAACCCAGGTCCTATAGATCGGTGGCCAACCATGCTACCAGTTTATGCCATGGAGGCACCCTATATTCAGCTGTTACTAGTAGGTATGTCTAAATCCACTCACTGTTGACCCTATCGCTAAAACCTAAATATGCTTACACTGACAGGAAAACAAGTTTTTACAACACATGCATATTCAACAACATATAACATGCTGTTTATAAAAAATTATTTGTTTCGATTCTGATCAGTAATAATTTCATAATGAGTGATTTAAATCAACAAAAGGGATATTTCAGGCTATCCTCTACCATGTTTCAACAGCTATGTTATAAACATAATCTGAAACACGTGATCAAATCAGTTATCACCTGGTGGGTTCACCTGAAATTGGTGTTGTGGTAGTTTCACAAATCTTTATCAAGATTTTATTGTCCTGCATTAATAGTTTCCAGCATACTGAAACTTATTTTTATTAATATAATGATATTTATATTAAACTTGTATGCAGTAATAGAAGTTTGTTATTACAGTTTTCTAATCATATTGAAGTTGAATAATGCTAGCCAGGATAAAAGGATAAAAAAATTATTTTAATCAATAGCTTTGGAAATGGTAAAAGTAAAACATTTCATAGAATGTAGATGATTGTCTAATGTTTGAACCATTTTTCAAAAATTTCAATATTTCTTACTTTCAACATTTTAAATTAAAATATCACTTCACAATAGACATAACAACAAATTCTGAATAAAGCTAAATATTTTATTCTCATACAAAATTTTTTTTATTCTACACTTCTTGTCGTATTTTTAAGGCACCTAGTAAACCACTTTCTCTAAGCGACTCATCTCGGAAACAAATAAGGATATTTTCGTAAATTAATTTGCACGATGTTATTCACATCAAGCCATATATTTGTTTTTAAAATTGTGTTTAGATGTGTTTGAAATTTTTTGGGAAGTACCAATACAAGTGAGTCAATTTTATTTGGTCTTTTTGGTTATTCTGCAGTAATCAGTTTTGTATTTTAGGCACCACTAAACTGGCCAAATAATCTGCAAGAGCAGTGAAATTAAATAGAAGACGAAACATCTTTCAGACATGGTGTGATAGGGATTTGAATTCTCATCCTAAAGGTTTCATGCAATTCGTAATTTTCTAGATAACAACAATAAGGATATCTGATGAACACAAAACCAGTACATAAACTTCAACTTGTACATATATCTGATGTAATCATCCTTCTGATCAATTCATGATGTCCCCATAAACAATGCAATAAATATACTGTTATGATATCAATTGCATACACATCTGATTTGCAATTTATGAGTTACACACATATTATGACCCTTGATGTGTAAAAACATCTTAATCTTGTGCTGATTTCGGGCACAATTTCTCGAGATACTCTTGGTTTCTCAGAGATTTACGTCTTTTTCTTCTGCATACGGTTTGCTGTTCTTTCAGCAGATATCCAAGTGGTTGAGGCTTGCCATAGGATGCCTTTACACCTTTTGAGTACTGAAGCTCCTCCGGTACATCAATTAACTTCACCCGTTTTAAATTCACTTGGTTTGGACCAAGTCCGTGTACGTTGGCCATGTGCTTTCTCAGTCTGACATGTGCCTTGAAGTCTGCCCCACAGACGAAACAGATTGTGTCCCTCTCTGTGCTGTGGCTCACCATGTGCTTCTTTACCGCATATTTCTCCTTGAATTTTAAACCACACACGCTGCATGAGAATGGCCGAGCATCTGAGTGTTTGTAAATGCAATGTTTCCGATAGGAACTCTGGTCATAAAAGGCACCACCACACTGGTCACATATTATGTTACGGAGTGAAAAATGTAGTGGTGTGTGTAAGAGGAGAGAGAACAGTGTGGCTGAAGTGTAATCACAATGTGGACAAAAGTAGATTTTCTTCCCATTCTTGTGATGTTCCTTCTTCATGTGCATAAACATCTGTAGTCGGCTGAAACAGACATCGTCAACATACATTAAAACCAGTTATGTGTACAAAATGTATGTATATATAGCGTATTATACCCAACATGATTAAAGTCTGTGGTTGTCAAATACAATGTTTGTTAAAACTTTTGTCACTGGTTAGACATCAACAAACACAATAAGTCATTCACGCAATGCTTTCAACAAAAACCTAGCTTTAAAAATCATTCACAAGAGAAGTAAAATCTTGTACATCACAGTAAACATGTAATGAGATGGAATACATTTGACAGATAAAAGTTAACCACATCTAATTAAATAAGCTGATCAGCATATCGTCATCTCTTCTTTTACATATCTGAATCAATGAATTAGCTCGTCACTAAAACTAGCAGTATTATGTACTACGTACAAATTCTGTATCGTGACATATTTAATAACAAATGGTTTCAGTTTGTGGATGTGTTATCTTAATTTTGAAACTTCTTGCATATATCTATTCTGTACTAACCCTGGGAAAGATTGGTCACAGAATAGACAAGAACATGGCTTTATCGATGTCTGCGCTGCTTCAAGATGAGCCGTACTGGCAAGATGCTCTTCTCGGTCATCCAATGATGGTAATGTTATCATACACACGTCGCAACTGTTTTCTTTATATTCTGTGAGAAAACAATACACAAACCTAGGACCATTGAAATATCAAATAAATGGCTATATAAGTGAGTTCTATGTTCATACATTTGTTTCTACATAAACAGATTGTTAATCTAACCAGTTTGAATTTAATAGCTGAACACTGATATTTTATTAAACATAATGATAGATAATACCAACACAGATTTTTTAAAGCATCAAAACTTACTAGCAGAATGGATTAAAAATTGCATTACAGTGAAATGGCATACAATTAAATAGTATTAAGATCATAGATTTTATAAATTTATATCCTAGATCTAAAAATTTTAATCACGTTACTTGGTAAACATGCCTGTATTTTTTAAAGAAGTTTATATAAGAAATTTATAAAAATCACAAAATGCAATGAAATTATATTTCCTTAATCATTCAATCAATCCTACACACTGACATGATATGTTTATATTAAGGGCAGGTGTCATTAAAAACTGATAAATGGGTATTATGTTAGATGCATAAATTGAAAGTATATTTGGTAGCTAGTATATATATATATATATATATATATATGGCCTCTATCCAGGGTTTTGTTTAAATCCAATTTTTTAAATTTAAATCAGATATTTTTATTTATATAGATTTTTAAAATTTGTTTTATTGCATCAAAAAGTCCCTGCATTTATTTGACACATTTCTTGCACATTGCCCGACATCCTGCTTTCCTCACAACTTTAGTCTTATCAAGGTATAATCATACACAATACCGTTTTCTCCCAAACATGGTGAAGCTGACAAGTATCAATATAAACCATTAAATTACCAGCTGTAAATTACACAATACTGTAATCTAAAAAGTTGCAATGGTCAGGTTTTATTTCTCGTATGTATTCAGCATGAGATAACTATCAATAGTGAATCTGTGTGAATGCTTACCTTACATACCCAACCTTGCTAAACACCAAGTGCTTAACATTAACTCAAAGATCACCTAAATACATAGAAAATATGTGACTTCACATATCTATCATCCCCAAGTTCATCTAATTTGACACAGTGTGGCTTCATTTGGAATATTCCATTGTGTTGATCTGCCAAGATCATCCCAACCATAGATTTGGGAGAATTGTTACTGATTAGTATGATTTGTTAGATTACACAATGTTGAAATCTAATTTCAATTCAATTATATATATATATATATATATATCATTATTTAGCACAAGTGTAACAACTGATTTTAATTAACATTTAATTTTTTGTACTGCAAGTTAATTGATCAATATATGTTTATAAAATAATCAATAATAAATGCAATAATTGTAATACTCCAACTGAATGTAGAACTTGGCCGATTGGAAGATATAGATTAAATCAAATTTGTGAGGAAGGTTTTGTTGAGGATGAAATTTATTTTGTGTATATGCTCAAAATATCGAACAGACAGAGAAAACTTTTACTTAAAAATTTCAAATAAATATCTAAATTAGTCACCAAAAATCTATATAACATAACCAAAATTTTAAAAATCAAAACGGATTTTTTTTGGCAGTGATTTAAATAATTATTTAGTTTTAACCAAACGATGCTTCTATCAACAGTATTGGATTGAGATGGTAAGGTGAAAAAAAATACATTTAAAATGTGCCCCTTTACTTACTTTCCCTTCCATATATTCTAATTTTATGCTTCTTTGTCAGGTGATGACTTAAGCTGGCAATGTTTAACATATCGTCAGAGCACAGTCCACATACAAACTGTGGATGCTGTTGTAAATGGATTATGAATAATTCTCTTGTTGGATAAGTCACATCATCAAGACATTTTCCACATCTTAATATGAGCTCTTCATGGAAAGACTGGTGTTGTAGATAGCTTTCGTCATTACAGAATGTTTTAAAGCAAGTAAAACATAGAATATCGCTCAGCTTATGCACAGAAATGATGTGTGCAAGCACATCTTTCCTGCGCTCGAACTTTCTGGTGCAGATGCCACACGTTGCTTGACATTCTGATCCGCACTTCACAAAATGACTATTTAAGCTTCCTGGATCTTCCACGGGCTTTTGACAAGATTGGCATATTTTGGGAAAACCCTTTAATTGTACTATTTCGGAAATTTTGCTATTATTATGATTATTATTAACACTGATATGAGATGAATAATCCACATTCAAGATACTGCACAACTCATCTTGTTCACCCTTCTCATCCGATTCCGAACTGCAGTAAACAGCTTCAGAACTGGGTTCTATTGTTGTTGAAATGCTGTCATGTTTTTCTTCCTCTTCAATCAAATAAGAAGTTTCCTGACTCTCCCATTCATCGCTAACTTCTAGTCCAGCCGGTATGGCTATATATTTAGAAATCTGTAAAAAGTTACTGATCTCTTCTATGTTTGTAAATAGCCTTTCAAAGAAAGCAGATTTACAACATCCTTGTTTCTCTCGTTTAACGAAAGAAGTAAATGACCAGAGGCATTCTTTTAGTAGTTTATTTTCACGTTTCAGTAAACAATTCTTATCCATAATATAATCATAATGTACTTCAATAACCTTTATCACGGCATCTTCTGGCAATAAATTATATCTAAACCATGCCAGCAACGTACGTATTACTGATTTTCAATATATATATATATATATATATATATATATGACTTAATTATCTATCATCTATGTCATTATTTCTTAAACGTTTAAATTTCTTCTAGCTTTTTAAATACAGTTATTACTGCGAAGATCCAGGACGATAATACAAGCAACGTTGTCATAAGTTCTAACTAAGAAACATTTCCGCCTCTTGTAAACGCATGCGCATACATATAGATCTATATAGGGCTAGAATTTGCGGTGGCGGGTATTTCAAGTACAAATTTTAATTAAAGAAATACCACATAGCATGTGGGTTGAGACTGTATTAGTCGTTGTATTAACATTTATAACAAACTTCACTGCATTTAATGATCATCTCCAGAGACTCCAACGCCTCGATCTTGATCGTCAACGTTTAATTCTGCATATAAATTGTCACGTTTTCAGACTTGTCAAGTACTACGGTTTAGCCGTATAGTCACTATGATTGTATTAATACAATTATGACTATAGGCGGTTCGGCCACTATTTTATTTAGTATTACAATTTATTTACTATTACAATCTGGTTTTTTTCTAACTGCACCCCGATTTGCCGGCATACCTGGTAGTGAGTACGCTCGTTACTTGTACCGTGCGTGCTCGCGATGTAAAGGTAGCTGCATCTGGCGCCTGTATGTGAATATGTAAATTAGCATATATATATATATATATATATATATATAGCCACCACACTTTACACACAACAAATGAGGCCAAGACGAAAACACACATACCAATGACGTTAATGTTCTTTGCTATGAAACTGCAGTCCTCCTCCGCCATCACGCAGGGAGGGGTACTCTGAGGCCGAGAATAATCTCTCGATAGTGAGTTCCGGTGGCCTAGCGGTTAAGCGCCCGGCACTTTGTGCCAAAGGTCACAGGTTCGATCCCAGCAAGAGGTCGAAACATTTCCAGATTAATTTATCGGCTCACAACATCGTGGGTGGATGACTATGTTAAATGGCGCTGCCGTCTCAACTGAATTATTAAAAATAAAGGGGGCGTTAAAGACCCCCTCAGGACATAAAACACTATGGTAGTGAGCACCCTCAGGGTATTTTGGCTCCATCTTTCCATTCTAAATAATTACAGACCTGTTTCAAATCTTACATTTTTATCTAAAGTTATAGAAAGGGCAGTTGCTTTCCATCTAAACAATTATTTAATCAATAATAACCTTAATGAATCACTACAGTCTGTCTATAAAAGTGGTCACAGCACTGAAACAGCCTTGGTTCGGGTGAGAAATTATATTATGATGTCAATTGATCAAGGTAAGTCAGTATACTTGTTCTTCTGGACCTGTCTGCTGCATTTGATAAAGTTGCCCATAATGTACTTTTTGCTAGGTTAAAAGACATGTTTGGTCTGTCAGGTAGAGTACTTGAATGGTTTCGATCCTAATTGGAACAAAGCTCCAAGAGTGTGTCTGTTCATGGTATTTTATCTGACATTCAGTTTTTGTTATCTGGTGTACCACAGGGTTCAGTTCTTGGTCCTCTGGTTTTCTTAATGTATATCCGTCCTTTTGGGATCATTGCGCAGTGATATGGGGTTAAATATCACTTGTATGCTGATGTCTGTATCCTCAACATTTATAAGTCTATAGGCGTGGATGAGAAGGGTTTAACAGTACAACGGCACAAAAGATTATTTTCTTTTGCCTTCTTTTAACTGCATTTTACCACATGTAAGAAAACACGGCTGACCAATTCTAAACCTCATGTCAGAGTATAGACTATCTATCTACTAACACAAAAGTTTGATTGGTTGCCGTCTGGGAGTAATCGTAGTAGTATTATCTATGACAGAAAAATTCAACTCCATGACATATTCTAAAACAATATTGTAAATTCTAAATTTATTTAGAATTAGTTGCCATGGTGAAGCTGTAAAATGCAGACCACATACGTCTCTCTCATTTGTGGTAACCAGCCATGTAAAATGCCTACTTTTCCAGCATCCAATCAATATTTTCTAGGAGAATTTTGGCATTTTATTAATGGATCAGATACGCGGTCATTTTTATATGTGATACGAATCTCGAGGAGCTTATTAATTTTCGCTTCTATTAAACATACTCAATTGAAAGGATATTCCTTTTAATGAAGTTCAAAGAATTCACAATTTATATACATTATCTTTTTTAAGGATTGAACTTTTTCATGAGTTAAATTTAAGTCTGCTAACTCTTGGCTTTTATCCGTGAGAAAGAAGTAAACTATAGCTATAACTAAGCAGAGTTTGTGTGTCTGCGCGGGTGTGCCCACGTGAACAAAACTCCTCATTCGTGTAGTATCATGTAACGTGGGTGATGTTAATCACAGAGGTAGTATTTTGATCGATTGATTTTCTTTCGTTTCGTGATCTATGGTCACGAAAGAGGGATAACACACACAAGTGGGAGCACTTATTTCCAGTGTGGTCCCTTTTATTGGGTGGTTATTCATACCTCCCCCACCACTCACAGGGAGCAGTATGGAAAGATGGAGCCGAAACACCCCGAGAATGGTCACTGCCAGAGTGTATTACGTCATCAGGTGGTCTTTAACGTCCGCCTTTATTTTAATTAATTCAGCGGAGACGGCAGCGCCATTTAACCTGGTCAGCCACCCACGATGATGTGAGCCGAGAAATTAATCCCTGGAAAAGTTTCGACCTCTTGATGGTATTGAACCTGTGACCCTTGGCACCAACTGCCAGGTGCTTAACCACTAGACCACCGGAGTTTGATCAACTAGATGGCAGCACATCACACGCCGTGTCAATTATTGACCCAAGCCTTGTGACGTCTTATAACTGGGCCTAGCTTGTTGGGGATTTTGGAAATTAACCATGCCCAAAAACACAATGTCACCTTACATCACCGCATGGCCTCTCAAATATTGTCACATTACGCAGATTTGATTGTACGTCCATGATCATGATAATTTTGATACAATAAATACAGGCAGAACATCCCGTCATGAATACGAGGGCAGACGTCATAGAGCAATGCTGGCACAGTCCGTATTTCCTGTTCGCATCTCTTACAACCTTTTTCATGGCCGCCAATGCTGTCCCAGTATTTTCCATACATCACTTGGAAATAAAACCAGGGAAAGAGCTATGCATGGTACTTGTTTGACCCATTTTGATAAGACAGAGTTTTCAAATTGTTTAGGGTGAATTCCCTTTTCAAGAAGATTTTCCAGGGGCATATTGAAAAACAAGGACTATTCCATGACTTGTCAGGAGTGCCATTAGAATCAAATATATTCCAGGAATTCCGGGATGGGTGCGAACCCTGATACGTTACAGTTAATCCGTATAGTCAGGTAATATGTAAATTACTTGATTATATTTTTTCCCAATCTCAGCTGGATGCTGAGATGGTCCAACCCAACAATGAAGACATTAGCATCATTAAATACAGTTAGAACTTTGTGGAAAACAACAAACCGGACAAAGCTTAAATCATTTATAACATGAGCAAATAACACAACAGAGTTTACTTTTCTGTCACTGGCTTAAAACACGAACCGCTTCACAATTCTCTAATAGCACATATACATAAAGCATTTTAACAGACGAGATACAACATTCCCCAACAAAAATCTTTTACACACATCACTACTCTGATTCACATCACCATCACATTGTGGAACAAAATGCCTTCGTGTTACATGTGTGATAGATCTGTGAACAATAAATAGTTGAGAAACGTGCTAGCATTTGATCTGACATCCCATGTATTTACAGCAATACAGGTTTTTGTTCTCTCTCCAAACTGCCAGATACAAGCGCGGAACAAATCCCCTACATTAGAATAAAAGTCTCGATGTCAGGCTTGATTGTTACTGAAACGTCTACACAAACAATGTACACAGGACACAATGTCCAAAACCTGAGAGCACATTTTAGAGTTTAGTCTTAAAAGGCATGAACTAAAACAAGACCACAGCTTCACGACCTGCATTCCAGGAGTGACACGACTTCCACCACTTCCGGCCTGAATTCAGAATGGAACACTTGCTCATCAATGTAACAACACTGGCTGCTGAGTCTGTACATACAGGTACAACACTTAGTTCCACCGAAACATGAACTGACTAGATTGATGTGGTTTATGTTACCACAGGTTGCTTGCTACCAGTATGGTGGTGGGCCATAATGTCCAGGAGGTGGTGGAGGAGGTGGCATACTGTCACCGTATGGTCCTGGACTGGGCCCAAATGGTGGACCAGGTGGCCCATGTGGTCCAGGTCCTGGATAATGGTATGGTGGTGGGTAATGTGGTCCAGGAGGAGGTGGTGGCCCACCATAGTACGGATCGCCGTGG
The DNA here is from genome assembly GCA_025642065.1 of Paralvinella palmiformis. Taxonomy (NCBI): domain Eukaryota; kingdom Metazoa; phylum Annelida; class Polychaeta; order Terebellida; family Alvinellidae; genus Paralvinella; species Paralvinella palmiformis. The sequence goes on from JAODUP010000295.1 coordinate 423,358, forward strand.
ATTGGATGACCACCGAATGGTGGTCCATAATCACCATTGTAAAACTGTTCGGGGGGTGGAGGCCCGGCGAAGTGGTCAGGAGGTGGTGGTGGCGGAGGCGGTAGTGTGCTCGCTATTGTCGTCTGTACTGGAGGCGGTTCTGTTTGTGGCTGTTGTGGTGGTCCAGTTTGGTTATGTTGTGGCTGTATGTGTTGTTGTGGGGGTGGAGGTGGAGGCTCCGTAATTGAAACTGTCTGTAACTGTAATGCTTGATGCTGTGCCTGAGCCTGCTGTTGAGCCTGGGCCTGTTGCTGTGCCTGTTGCTGTGCCTGGGCCTGCTGCTGTGCTTGGGCCTGCTGTTGTGCAGCTTGTTGCTGTTGTTGTTGCTGCTGTTCATGAATTGACAGCTGCTGCTGCTGTTGTTGCTGTTGTTGCTGCTGAATCAGCTGCTGTTGTTGCTGTATGACCTGCTGCTGTTGTTGTTGCTGCGAAATAGCCTGCTGTTCCGACACCGTCTGTTGAACAACCTGTTGAATGATCTGCGGCTGTGGGGCACTAACTGGCTGTCCCATTTGCGAATGACTGTACAGTGGCTGGGTTTCAGAATATTGTGGTTGTGAAGTCACAGGAACAGAGACGCGCGTAACAGTGTACAGGGAACTGACAGTGGGAGCTACACTATAGGCCAGCGAATACTGCTGGCCTGCGCTGTTGGGCGGTTGGGACACAACTTGTCCAACCGATATAGCAGGCTGTCTGTACAGCTCTATCTGTGATGTTGGCGATGGTGCGTGTGAACCTGGTGGAAAGCTATAGTGCGGAGACTGTAGCTGATGGTGACTGATTGGACTAGGGGACGAGCTCTGAATTGGTGCCGGTGGGGCATTCTCATATGACGGAGGAGCCGAACCCATGCTGACAGCAGTCTGGCTGGTGAAATGTGTTGTGGTGATGTTGTGGCCGACGGAGTGGGCTACGTTCGGTTGCGATATCTGCGGACCACCGTTTGCCTCTTGTCCATAGAGCTGTGGCTTGCCGGAATACTGGTTGAACGTGTACTTTCCGGCCTCCTGCTGTTGCTGCCTCAGATTGGACTTGACATCCTCCTCACCCTCGTCTCCTGTCCCGTTTTCTTCTGCTCCAGCTGAAATCAAACACCCAACATGTCAATACAGAAAGCTAAGCAGGACAACATAACTGCAGCAAGAGGAAGAATAGAAAGACACATGTCACAAATGAAGGCAGCAGATACCTCTGTTAGGGACTGCAATAGCATTACTGGTGAATAAGGTAAAATGCACGAGACAAGAGTTAAAGAGGAGGTACTCATATTCCACATCTGTAAAGCGTAGTTGTGTTTGAAAACGTTGATGGCAAAGAAAATTTGGTGGTGTACATATAGATGTTCATAATGCACCATTCTTTCTACATTTGTGGGTGCTTCCACTCTCGAGGTGTATGCTTTTATTAGATAATGTGCAAAGCCACACACTACTTGTGCAGATACTGCACATGTGCAATATAAAAATGCTGCCAAAATGGCTATAAAGCAGAAAACATTTCTGTGATGCAACAGCTATAATTGATTATGAGTGAGTGATTAATCAGGACATATTAATGTAGCTGGTATCACAAAATAAAATCCCTAAACAGACCCAACTATTAATAATTCAATTTTAAATCAACGTACCCATCACATTTCCAAGTGCACCTTTAATCTTCTTCCTATTTGGTCCCCCAACTCTGTCATCTGTTAAAATTACAATATCACAGGTAAATAGGTAAACCAAAATCCACCCTTTACTCAAAATTAAATACAGGGGCAAGCAGAGTGGACAATCAAAACATTCATTAACGTGTTCATTAAACACACACACACACACTAATGCTTACCAAGTAAACTAAAAGGTGGAGGTGGTGGTGGCATCAGTAACTTGTCATCTTTTATGTGTTCTGCGTCATTTTGGCCATTCTGCTCAGATTCAGACCTGGAAGCAGAACTAATTGTTAAGAAGAACATAATAAAATCCAAAAATTAATAAACTGTAGATCTTAGGAGAGACATTGTACAGACTAAACAAAACTAAAAATACAACCATGTTACTCAAACGTAATTATTATGGATACAGTTCAATTAACACAATCTGACCTATCATTCTCTGTTTGGGGGCCTTGTTGAGGTGCACCCTTCTGAGTAAGAACATTAGCCAAATGTGGAGGTCCATGCTGAAACGAGTAAGAACATCATCACGTCACACTCAAATGGCACTTGGTAAAAGACTACAGTCACACAGATAGAGCATACAAGCTGGAATACCTTTTCAGTAACTTGAACTGATTCCGTTAAGTTTCAAGTTACAAATGAGATGATAATGTAAAAATGCAAAAAATCTCTTGACACAGACCTAAATCTGATTTAGGTTTCTTTGATTTAAGTTCAGTTTGACTATATCTTTAAATGCCAAGTATTGTTTCTTGTGCTCTGACTCACCTGGTAGCCAAGTAGATTTTCTGGTAATTTTTCTTCCTTTTTCTCTTCAGTAAACCGTCTTTTATGAGGCCTCTCATCTTTGTTAGATTCCTCAGAAACACTGGTGGTGTCAGCACCTTCTCCTGGTGTGTGCACATACTGTTTATAATATGTCTGTCCTGTAGGTACCTGGGATGTTGCTGTGCCACCCGGAGGCACTGCACCTAATGTCATGGTACCGGGTGTTATCGTCCCAATCGGTGTGGGGCCATTTGGTGGCACACTTCCTGGAGGAGGGAACGGACTGATTCCAAGCGTAGGTGCGGCATGTGGCTGCTGTATCTGAGCCTGTTGTAGCTGTTGCGGCTGTCCAGTTATTGTTACCTGCCCATGGGCCTGTAATACAGGCTGTGCCATGGATACTGGCTGCTGTATGAGCTGTCCAGGCTGTATGTGGCCCAAAGGCTGAGCCTGTATGTGTTGCATGCCCGGCATCGCCTGGACTACAGCAGTGGGCAGAGAGACAGGTGTCTGTGTCACTATGGCCATGGGTTGCGACAGGCCAGTTTGTAACATGCCCTGACCAGGTAAACCGGGACCGACTTGCACCAGACCAGACTGGGATACTGGTGTCTGTACAGCCATGGACATGACTGGTACATGGGCCTGTGTCAGCGTTGAACCAGGTTGACTCACTGGTATTGTTATCTGTGATGGATTGGCACCAGGCGGTAGAGTCAGTGGCTGGCCTGGTGACTGCTGAACCACAGTTGGTGGTTGGGAGAGTGCAAAGGTTGATGTCATTTGTCCCAGAGACAGACTGGATCCTGCCAATATAATATTCATTTATGTTAATTACCAGTGTCTTTCAAAACACTGTTAAAGTAATTGATGATTATTTTAAAGTTGTGAGGGCATGTCAAGAAATTTGGTTGATTCACACACACACACACACACACACACACGCATGCCCACAGAGAGAGAGAGAGAGAGAGAGACAGACACACAGTGAACAAGCCAACTCACCAAAAGGCAGAGACTGTGGTGTAGACGTATGCGGCTGTCCTGGCAGATTTGGTGGTGGTATGCTGGTATTAACCAATACGGTTTGCTGAGTTAATCCTCCACTTAGCACTGGCCTTCCCTCACCTGCAGAAGAAACAGCATCTTTAACAAGCCTAACTCCTGCAGTTACCTACCACATCAAGACACAGGCTGTTAGATACGAGTCCTCCTACCCATAGGATTTTAAACCACCCCCAGGGGGTTGTTATGCAGCACCCAATCCGCTGTGCTATCACAGTACCCAGTCAAGACAGCTGGATATTTGGTAAGGAAGGTTGATGGACTTGATTGTTAAAGGATATCTTTTTCTGCACTAGATATATTCTCTATATCATAGCAATAATTCAGTTCAGTTAGGCATACAGAATGACACTATTTTCACACACACACACACATACTCTCTCCCAGATGATTTCTTTTAACACAGCACAAGGTGGTCTTGCTGTGTTGATGCGAGAGCATTCAGTCAGACTGAATGCTCTCAAGGGTTACTGTGTTACCTTTTTTGTGGCGGGGAAATATATTTAGGCAAGGATTTTAGGGCTTTTGCTAAATTTTTCAAGATTGTGTGAACCCCAAAAATCTCTCTCCCTCTTGTTACATTAAACAGGACATGCCTTTCATTAGCTAATTAATAGCTGGAATTAACAAGATTCTATGGTAACAATAAGGAGACACCTCACCTCCAGGCAAGACAGTAATCTGAGGCTCACCCACAGTGGTGACACCTGGTGGCAGTCCTGATGCTAAAGATGCTGGAAGACCGGGTTGTGGAACAGTCCATGTTGTGCCTGATGGTGGCAAAGCTGAAGTAAACATTGTGTGAGAAAATGTTACATTTTAAACTACTCAGGCACACATCACGAGTGGAGCAAACACCTGGAAGAAATGGACGATTTAGTTAGTACGTCATCCATCTTGGATATAGGACATCTAGAGAAATGTATACCATGACGATTTGATAGAAATGTATAAAAAAATATACAAGACATACACTTTACAGACAAACACGAGCACCCTACAAGAAAACGGCTGGAGAAAACAGGTGAGACATTAGTTTTGACGACTCCAGTGTGTGTTTAAAATATCACAGACAGAACGGCTTGCACTCACTCATACTGCTCAAGCATACTTACCAATTCATTTACCAAACTAAACTGACTGAAAGACAAAGCTGGTCATTAGATCTGTGTCAACTCCACCTTACACATTGTAAAAATCAGCACTCGGGTGTCATCAGTGGCCAATGCCACAGAACTCACATTTATTTATAAACATGCTACTAGAACAATCCAGAACACCTAGGCAAATTATTGCTCTTTGTCTTTGTACCCTATTAAGTAGATCTCAGATGTGTACTTGCACTCAGAGGCCTGTTCTAACAGGGTAATTGTGTAATATTGGAGGGTAGTATCAGCGAAAAAATCACGCTACAGAATTATCACTTTCTTGCCCTCCTTCATAGTTACGGGTGAGAAGCAAAACTGAAACGTTAACAGCAATGCTGGCTTGCTGCTCTCATACTTTGAATGGAAGAATGAAAAACAAGTTTGTTAGTGTCTTTATTGTAATTCACACAAAAGGCCGTCGAATAAAGCAAAACCAGACTTTCTTCGTGTGGGAAAATAAAAGAAACAATGCCAAACTGCCTCAAGATATTTCACAACAGTTTCAAGTGGCATCGTTGCATTGGTAATTGAGACAACAAACCAGATCTATAAGAAATTGAAACCTATTCCCAACCAATCAAAGGGATAGGCAAACACCTAGGATAGAACTTAAACAGAGCGATTTTGATGAATGTAATCCAGTTATCAAGAAACTGTGGACTTAAGTGGACAAACTGACCCAATTAGCACTCGATACGGGGAACGTCATTGGTGCTGAAAAAGAAGAGAACCCCATTTTGATAATGAAGCCCTTTTCTATTATCATAATCTACACGTTACCATCAATCTAAGTAACTGGAAAAAGAAAACATAGAAAATAGCCAGTGGTTTGGATGTGAAAATATTTGCCAAACTTCAAGCCAGACCTTTGTGTGTGGGTGGAGGGTGGGCGACAAGAGGACGATGCCAGGAATCAGAAACTCCCATGGCTCGGGTTTTGTAATAATTTTTCGCCATCTGCTACCAGTGCATGGGGGACTTACTCTGTGGCTGTATACCGGGAAGTATTGTGGCTGTTCCCGTCATGATTGTCGGCGGCAATGCAGCCAGGGCCTGCTGGAACTGGGCATATTCTTGCTGAACCTATAAGAGAACAAAGGCAACATGTGGATTTACAAGCATTCTCTCTCACTACAGTGCCCACTACTACACACACATGGCTAACGCTAGCACACTCTCTAGTTACTCGCACCACCACGCCAAACAACTTACCACTCGTCACACGGGCGTTTGTGCGCGGAACTTGGCTGGCAGCTAGTCTGCGCCAAACACAACAATAACACTACCAACTAAATACCAGCGAAGGTCTGCCCTCTACCGACATCAAGATCACTAAGCAATTATGAATAATAATTTAAGTAATAAAGAAGAAAAATGTATCTACAACTACATTATTTTTAAACTCAGATAACAATGAATCCAAAATATGCTGAAATGAAAGAAGCCAATCTTATTATTATTGTTATTATTACTATTATTATTATTACAATTATTACTGTAACCACCATTAATATAACAAAACATAAGCTAACTGTATACAAAGATAAAAAAAATTCTAAAATACAATATTTAATTTAATTATCTCCTCATAAAACCTGCCGAGTATAGTAATCGTTTTGAACACTAATCTCGCTCAAGTTTAATGCATGCACAGAGCACATAATATAAGAATTATACCGGACATTTAATTTGTCTGGTGACTGCTTCGGAAACAAGGACCACAGTTTTCAATTCAGTGTGTGCACAGTCTAAGTTGGGGATCATGTGTACCAGCCCAAAATTGGCTCAGTAACTGACTGCTTAATAATTTATTACCCGATCATTGACAACATTAACAAAATTAATGGCAGCGTTATTTTTAGAAATGGTGCAACTATCTATTACACGCAACAACTATATCTACACCGTACACCATGTGTTTTATGTCTACATGCATTAAACAGGAAGTTTACGTATCAATACAATCTAATACCTTGTTTGAACTGAATGTATGACCACCCGATTTGGAACAATAAATTCACACCAGTAATATAACACACAACAGTACTCGTATGACATCATGTTATATTAGTGGTTGGTTTAAATACTGATAGTTATTTGCGCAATGTGAAGAATGCCCACAGAACGAACCATCAAATATAATGTATTGCTGATAAGAAGCACATGCACGTAGCCATTTCAGCAATGCACAATCACTCCCATCTTCGTGTACGTTCACAAGCAAGCATGCAAATCATAGGGAGACTTCACGCAGACCAACATTAACTGCACACCACCAGCACCATTATCTCGCACATGTGAGAAGGATGGGCAATACTCATCAAAGCACTTCATCAAGCCATGCTATTATTTCTCTCTCCAGGAAATGCCACATTCTGATCACAGCACTGGATAAAATCTTCACAATGAATGAGTGTTACTATGAAGAAACCTGTGTCCGCCGTGAATCGGTTTAATAAACAACCAGTGCTTGCTTGCCCTGTGCTCGATTTGGTGCTCATAACATGGTCCTTGTTTCACAGCCACCAAGCTTGGGTCATGATTGTATGCACTTACTAGGAAATACGCACACTAACAGATATCAATGTTGCATCGAGAAGAGACCCAACTGACTTTTGGTTAGCCTTATTATTCATTACGCATGCCGAGCATCTTGCTTTAACAGAGGTATCCGCACATACCGCAAAGTAACATGCAATTTTTCGAGTGAAACTTTTTCACTGAGCTCCAGGACAATCTATGTTTGAGAAGGAAAAACAACACTGAGGCATTAGCGAACTGCTGCTGTTTGAGAACATTAACCACTTTTTTTGTAGCCGGCTGACGATGAGTCCCAAGAGCGAACCGGTCTCACACCGACCTGGAGAAAGACTATAAAAGCGGAAAACGAACATACTACCTGAACCTGCTCCAACTAATGGTCGCCATTTCACATCTCTACCTACATTAATTAACTGATCCACTGCAGCTGAGCCACTTAACGATCGACAACTAATTAATTAGAATGACTGCAACGAAACTAGTTACTTTATCCACACAAATGCTAGATTTAACAAGATGTGTTAATATGGCTGGATGCGGGACACTTACAGTCTGTATGAGGTTCTCTGCAAGCTGTTTTGCTTGCTGGAGGCCCGACAATGTTGGATGCCTTAAAAAGAAAAGGACGACAGATGAAGATGTTATAGAGTGCAGCTGATTTGTAAAGGACTAATCAATCTAATTATAAAGAATTAATTTATAGCTTACTAATTATTATGATTGGTGCTACATTATAATCAGGGTTTGAGTTTAACCATGGTTGAACTGGATTAGGCCAGCACAGGGAGCTAAATTTGTCTTTTATTCTGATTGAGTACTCGGGATGACTTTATTGATAAACTCAATACTATTTATTCCAAGGTTTGTTTTTTACAGTGACTAGTAAATATTTACTCTGTAGTTATTAAGCAAGGTAATAATTATTAGACCATAAATGTTATCTACGGGTTAAAATATTATTGCTTGGACAGTGCAGGAGACTAATTTATTGCTCCATTTTGCAACTGGATGAAGCAAAAGGTAACCTTCTTTACACCATCCAACTCCACTACATAATATTCATTGTTTCTACTTGATGCGTAGGACTATTACAAATCTCTTCACCAACTGATGGGAACAGACATGTAATTTACCCAGAAAACTGACACTGTGGTTACTTTGTGGTGTTTGCTATATGATGAAGGAAGTTAACTGTCATAGTCATGTAATCATCTGGTGGCGGTCAATTTTGTCAATTCCACTCAATTCCATTTCGTCAATTCCAAATAAAATATATCAATTCCAATTCCAGATAGAGTAGGTACTCCCGAGTGCCTACTTGGAATACCTACTCAGAGTAGTTTATATTCCAAGTAGGATTGTCATAGAAGTAATATGTTTTTGTAGCAAACCTCAATTCCAAATTTATCAATTCCCATTCCATTTAAAAAACCAAATGATTCCAATCCAGGAATTGCCTATCAATTCCAAATCTGGAATTGAATTGATCCCATGTCTGGGGGTGGTGGGTCTATAGATCCCTCATATATTTAATTGATGGTTTCATTTAATTTATAATGTCACACCCTGCCATACAATAGTCAGTTTGTATATTAAAGATGGCACAAAAGGTGTGAGCTAAAGCTAAATCTGTACTATTATTAAAGTATAAATCACACAATATAAAACATGCTATTCCTGATTATAATCAACATCAATTGCTCTAACATGAACCCACTAAGTGTTTAGCAAAACCTTGGATTAACCCACATGCCAGGTTAAATATTCAAATCCTGATTAAAACACCAAAATAATCTCTTTTGATGGAATTGTGTTTTATATATATATACATATATATATATTATTATTATCCATCAATAGATCTTTTTGATAAGCAGTACTCACTGGATCATGATGTGCATAGGCTCCAACGTTTCTCTCCCTGAAGCAGGATCAAAAAATCCTGATCCTTTCCCTTGTAATGTCACCTTGGCACCAGCCTCTGTTTGTATGTGTTGCAGGAACATGCCCTATTGAGAAACGTACCAATTATATATATATATATGGCCACATGCACATAGTTGTGTCACAGACCACTATTATACATGTTTTTTTTTAATATGAGAAACATCTTCATTAAATCATGCACAAATGTCATTGAATCAATAGGTATTAATAAAGAAAATTGTTGGTGAACAAAATATGTTCTACAAGCAACCTAAGTGGACATTATTCCAAGAAAAACTAACATTTTAGTGTTTGTTGATTCAACAGATCAGATAGAAAACTGTAATGGACATTGAATAGATTTTTTTCATTTTAATTCTTGCACACTGATTCAGACAAGTCTTTTGAACATCTCATGATGCACTTGAAAGAAGCTGACATAACAATAATTCTATATAAAATATAACATATAAAGAAATGTCCATTAACAGCTGGTTGGTTTTCTTTTTTTTATCACGTTGTCTTTGGCTACTTGAAATATATCGGGCAACTGTTTTCTGGGACAATTTTGTTGTACTATTATTATAGTGAAGATCATAACACTTCTACAAGTGAATGTGTTAATTAGTGGCAGTTCCATAAGAAGAATGACGTGGATAAGTTTTTACTTCATTTTATATCACTTTAAATGTGAAAATGTTCAGATAATTTTCCAATTCATCAATAAATTAGAAAATTCATCGAATGGCAAGTCATCTATCTACATTAAATTATTTCACACTGTCTACTGATGTCAACATTTCAATTGATACCATAACACCTTACAAATGAAATGAATAAGTACAAATATAATATTGCATTATACTGTGTCTTTTTGAAGTATTCCTGTTATTTTGGCAAATTTTCCATAGTTGGCATCGCTGACACATTTGATTAGCAGCTACATTACTGCTGTGTAAAAGCTGGAAATTCTGTGTTCCTACTTTATATTAATGTATATTAAGAAATTTTTGCAACGTTTATATACGTTGCATATGAAGGCTATTCATCAGATTAAAAAATGCATTGCTAAACAAGATAAAGTTGACTTATTCAAAACTGTCATGAAACACTGTATGGCAGTATATATATATAGTATATATATATATATATATATATATATATAGAGAGAGAGAGAGAGATGAGATCATGCATGAGAGCATACAAAAACTACTTGTTTTGTGTATATCTGATCATACAGATCTTTGCCTAAAAAAACTAAATGAAATAACTTACTCCAGGTCCAAAGACTTTGTTCTTCACATCAAAATTTGGAGGTGCATGCTCTAGTCCTATGAATATTTTTTCTTGTAGCAAGGTTATCTGTAAACACAAACCAATAGAAAACATTTGATTCAGATCACATTCATCTAACTGACACTTTATGATAAAATGTCAGCGCAGAAAAACTCGAATGAGGTTACTAGCTATAACACTGGTTTCATCTGGGACACAGGTCTGAGGGACATACAAAACCAAGAGTTATGAAGAAGAAAAAAAACAGATCTGATTAAACAGCCCCATTTATTTCCAAAATTAGCCTGAAAATATTGATCCATTCCCATTTCAGCCAATGATGTGATTAATTCTGGTTTGAACTTCAGTCACAAGTCATAAAGATTGTTGTGTGCTGTTCATCAACTTTGGTAAGCAGCACTATATTTTCATGTCAAAATATTGCATACACGGCGACATTCAATAAACAGACCAACCTTAGATAGAATTATCCAATAATCTGCACAGCAGTAAAGAATGCCAACGACTAGCAGAAGCATGAACCAGCTAGTTTGCATCTTTAGCAAAGTAGGATGTATAGATAATAATAAGTGATAGTTATATAGCGCCCTATTCAGCTAGAAGCCGCTTTACAATATTATTTACAATATTATTATCCCTGACTCAGACCTGTTTCCACCCAACACATATCTCAACTCCCAAAGGAGCATACAGCACATGCTGCCATTATAGGTGCAAAGCGTTATTCAAACACATAACCATCACGTCCTGTCAGGTACTCATTTGTTATGGATGAGTGAACCAGTCGCCACATGACAGCATTGCAGCTCACGGAGCCTCGACCGTTCAGCTACAAGTCCTACGCTCTAACTAACTGCGCTATCGCGGCTCAGCTGAAAAGATACCATCAATCTGGGAACCAATGACTTGCTAGCCATCTGTCTGCCTGTAATTTGTTATGGGAAGTTTCAGCAAATGGATGGCCTGGAACTAACCTAGAATCTAAATGATGGGTGTTTTTGTGGGATTAAAAATGTTCTATGTAGTCTGGTAAGTCTCTGCCTTTATTGTTCCTGCCATCTGGCAAACAAATATGATAAAGCTCCAAGCCTGTTAACAGATTTTAATCAAACATGTCCAAGCTGTAGAGTTCCCAATATAAATGAAAACTGCTGTTTTAATTATATGTATTATTGATTAAGCTAGTTTGAGGTAGACGAACATAACCAAGAAAACTTCAGTTGTAATGAGGGGGGTAATTAAAAACACCCTTCAGACTAAAGCTCGGAGTCAAACAGAAGCCATCACAGGCCTGTGACCAAACAGTTCACCAAAACTGGCCACATAAGTCTGCCCTAAAAGCATTAGTCAACACTTATTTAAAATTAATGTCAGGTTTACACAGTTGACCAATGGTATGGTACCTCTTAGCTTGAAAATTTAATGATAGATTAGTTCATTTTGTCTCATTACCTGCAGAGTTAGCCTGGCCCATGTGCACAAGGGTGGCTGTAAAACAGGAATATTTCAACATTTTCATTTAACCATGGATGTGAGATCACTTATGGCATGTGTACGAGAGGATACTTGCTGGCTAGGGAAATGAGATCAGATAACGCCTGAATCTGATTCTACAACATGGGTATCTGCCATGCAGTGCACTGCCAACTTTGCTGTGGAAGTTTGATCTTATACAAGGAGACTGGGACATCTATGTCTGAGCTGGCTGATGAAACTTGTTTTCCAGCAAAACTATCTGGATAGAACCAGTTGTCATCCTTTGTTTTCGCCGACAAATTTCAGTATATAAGATGACGTGGACCACATATACTGCTGTAGAGTGACATGATTTGTTGCTGGGATAGCCAGTGTTGTTAACCATTTCACACACAATTTGTTTAATAGTCTTCCCCAGACAGTATGCAGATGTATAAGTACTGACAATGTATAAAAATATCAAATCATGCTAAGTGGCTCATCAACAAAATTCAGTAACCCGCAAGTGTGTATTGGAAATAAAGATGTGGTTTGTTGGAATTTATTGCAAATGTGTGGAATGTCATCCAAACCCATAAAACATCCAAATAATTCTACGAAGTTCAGAATCTTCGGCAACACTGCAACTAAAATACATACACTGGCTTCTGGGCGAATGCCAATCCCTGCCGGCTGTGTGTTCAGTGACATTAATGGAGGTGGTGTAGTGACTGGGCCAGTGACTTCCATACCAGGCAGTCTTGGTCTGGCAATAGGAGGCATGGCTGTTGGCGCACGGGGTGAGAACTTAGCTCCCTTGTTCTTATAGCTGGCCATTATGATCTCACGTATCCTATTTACTGCCTCTGTTAGGTGACAAAAACATACAGTACTAAACAAGTTAACCAGGTCCTCACTGGACCTTTAAAATGTAGACAATCGAAACAACATGTGTCTACAACTAAAAGAACACCCACTAAAGCAGTTGTGCTAAACCAAATAAATTGCAATGCTGAAAAATGACATAGTTCATATTTAATTGAAATATGAATATATAAAGTCATTTTTAAATAATTTAAAAATGACTTCATATGACCCAATGGATAATAACAGTGATGTGTAACAAGCAGAAATGCTAAAAATAAACCACATTAACTATTTTATGCTATTTGGAAACGCAGAAGCTTTATATCAACTTACTATCCACAGACTCGGTAGTTGGTCCTTGAACACACAAATATAGTGGCCTCTCTCTGCTGAACCAAAGAAACAACCATTATAATTAGATATAAAGATCAGATCACAAGCCTAAGTTAGGCTCATTATATTAATCAAACCTGAAACCATATAAGAGATCATTCAGTTAACACACCTGAAACACTGATTTCATTATTGTTAATCAATAATACCAGCACATACAAGCAGAGCGTAAAATCTTTTTTGCTCATCATTATAATATAGTACATGTAAGCTAAATGTGTTATCACCAATTATGGCACACATATACACATCTGATCTATATATATATATACTTTGATCATTTGATATCTCCCAGAATGTAACACATGAGAATAACTCACCCTGGTGTATTGTGCAGCCTTTCATCAGGAGACATATAACGACCCCTGGTTGACACAGCTGCACCACTCATCTTGGATATCTATAAAAATAGGAGCATAAATTGATTAATAATTAATTTTCAAGACCAGCTGATTAAAAAATTTCTTTAATAAAATTACTTTACATAATACAATGGGCACAATATATAATTGTTTAATTATTTTCAGGTTTATTGCACTATCAGTACAACATCAATAATAATAATGCTCCCTTATTGCAAAAACCATTCAAACACAATGTGCAGAAGTTGTAAATTAAAATCACAAGTGGCACAAATATATTATAAAATGAATAAAAACTTTGCCAGCCACATGGCTGGATGAAACATCTCGTACAAATAATATGGTGCTACAGCTTGGATTCAAACCTCTTACCTCCTCCTACACAGCATGACCATTGGTAAGAAGACAAACGCTCTAACCCATCATCGGCCTGATATTGGTATTCCTACTTAATTTATGGGTTAAAAGAATTTTAACTGTACCTCATCTTGTGTGGAACCTCGTGTTAATAAATTCCGACAGCTGAGTGGAACATCATTTATGTCTACTTCCGCCATTTCCAAATTATTTTGTCCCGTATTTGTCTACATGGATGAAAGAAGAACAAATCACTTCATGCTCATAAATAATACAACGTAAAGATGATTAGTGGCAATTTTAAATAAAACTAGCAGATATTACAGACTAGTGACAGAAATAACTTCATCATAAGTATTAAACCACCTAACAAAATTCCACTTTCATCATAGCAGTTTCCTAAAATAACTCTAATTCATAAACTAGGGGGTGGTAATTTTAATAAACTTCATATCTTACATTTCTGAATTAATTTTTGCTTCTGTGTATTATAATTATGTAAAAATTAATAGAAATCTGTATCAATTCATTTAAAAATATACTCAGTTAAGCTAAAAGAACATTATTATAATGCAATAATTGTTAATTACCCAGACCATACATTTTTCGACTATTGGTGATTTCAAGATGTTCTACTTGATGACTGAAGAGAGGGTGACCGTGTCATACTGACCCAGCAGGGATAGAACCAGAGGAAGAGTGCTAGATATCTGGGACAGTCTATCTGTGCTGTTCAGGGTGCCATAACATGCCACAACCCGATTGACCACCACAACTAGACCACTCTACGGCCAAAAGGTGGGTTGTAAAATAAATCATTGTTTTTAAATTTAAATCATTTTTTTTATTATGGCAACAAATCCACAAAGTTCTTTGGCACATTTCGCCTGACCTCCTGCCTTCTCCTCAACTTTAGTGATATCAAAGTATAACCAAAGCAATCCTGTTTACTGCCAGACATTGTGAAGTTGACAAGTTTCAATATAAACTGATAAATTATCAGTTGTAAATTACAAACTACTGTAGTCTCAAAAGTTGCAATGGTAAATTTTTATTTCTGGTTTGTATTCAGCAGGAGATAACTATCAATAGTGAACTTGTGTGAATACTCACCTGATAATTATAATTTTATATACCCTGGCTAAACATTAAGTACTTAAATGATCCAAAAATTGCATAGAGATATGTCAGATCATACCCAAATACATCCAATTTACCACACTGAAGCAACTTGGCTTCACTTAACACTTTCTATTGCGTTGATCTTTCCAAGATCAGTTGAACCATAGATTTCAAAGAACTTGGCTTCTTGTAAAAATTAACAGTATACATGTGTGACTTCTTTGACCGCATGGTGTTGAAATATAATTGCATTAGAATTATATGTAAAAATAATTATCTAGTAACAACTGATTTTAATCAATATTCGATTTTTTCATGTTTAATCAATAAAAATAAATGCACTAATAATAAATTAATCCAAAAAATCAGTAAATGTAACAAAATTCAAAAAATTCAAATGCATGATTTTCGATAATGATGGTGTGACGTATATACAGAAAAGTACAGATCCACTAACCAATCAACTAGCAGTACCAACTGTGAAGTTTGGTAGGGGTAGTGTCATGATGTAGGGTTGAATGAGTGACTGGGAAACTGGACTCTATCACATAACACATGAAAGCCTTAACGGCATCAGTTACATTGACATCCTGGGTGACTTTCTGGCACCATTTGCTCACCTGCTAGGTTATGGCAAACATTAATTTTTTACAGGATGACAATGTTCTGCAATGATGCATTAGACAGCTTGAACAGGCAGTTTATGACCATTTCAATGACCCTGGCAGTGTCAGATGAACACAACTGATCCACAGCATGTTCACCAGGATCTGTGAGCATTTAAGGCCCATGGGAGACATACTGATTTAAAAACATTATGTCAAATTAACGTAATTGAATTAACTAACTAGCATATTATTGGTTTACGTTGTTTTATTACATGACTGTTTTAAATTATGTCAGTTAGGAAGCATCCATTAATTTTTAGTATTGACACTGTGACAGGTTTACACAAATAGACATCACATTACCTACCTTTGGCTTAGTTTGTGGAGCTGTAGATAACTGGGATGGTTTTAGCTTGCCCTTGGCTATAAGCATTGCGTTAACCTTAGCAGCAGCTTCTGCAGCAGCCTCCAGGCTGCTGCGTGAAGGACCACCACAGGATTCATCTGGCCTGTCCCACTTAGTCATTCTCAAATCTGTTCAGAATATATTATATATAAAAATTAACATACCGTTTGCACATTTCTCTTTCTTCTGTAAATGGTATTTTGGTTAGTAGTTGTGGTCATCTAAACATTTAAATATACTTTGATTCCACACCATAATCATGAGGAGAGCAGGTTTCATTTATAATATGTAATACTAAATTATAAATACAGCACTTTTAATAGTTTTATGCTATTAATTTATAATTTGTAAATACATAAAACATAATGTGCCCACACACTGACTTCAACAAATCGGAAATAAAGTGTTAGTTTGTTTGATGGATTATATTCAATAACTGTCTCTCCAAAAACATTTGATGCCTGGGCTAGAAACAGATGATGTATTATGCATTCATGTTTTCCCTGGAATCCTCTGAATTTTGTTCTTGTCACATAACATATGTAATACTGACAACAGTGTGTTTGGAAAAGTGGCACAGCTCAGTCAATTTACTGGTAACTTTAGAAAAAGATAGACTGAACTTTCCAAACTGGTGGTCTAACAGATGTGTGAAAGTTAGTTCTGAAATAGTAAACACACTTCTTTTGTTAAAATTAAGTGTATGATGTGTGTGTGTGTTGTGATCAGCCAAGAACAAAGACCTGCTTTCAAGTAAATGTATATGCATATACAGGAAGGACAGCATGCTATTTTTAATCCACCTTAGTACATGCAAAGATTGCTATATCCTGAAAGCCTCTGATAAATAAAGATTCTTACTATCTCTAGCCAAAACTCAGTAGGTGAACAATTGCTCCCACATTATTAAAAGATGCTTCTAGTCATATCAACTTCTCACTGTGAATGTTTTCATTTGACAAAATTATCACATGCTATAAGTCCACTTGTATTCTGTAGCCCAGTAATCATCTCCCAACATTCCAACCAGCATTATATACAAGATGCTGCCTGGCAAGCAGCCAAAGATTGACTAATTAGTCTATCCATATATGCAGAGTCATCATCTTTGAGTTTATAGTTATACTCAAGTAGTTAACAGACCTTCATATTTTTGGTCCTTGTAGCACCCAGAATAAATTTTTACATGACGCTAAATAAGACCCTGCTGCCATCACCAGATTATCCATATTAATCTATCTACCTCAGTACGTAGTACATGGCAGGGTTGGGAAATTTTTCCACAGACATTATTATTATTAACAATGTTAATTAACGTCACTTAAAACAGTTTTTTACTCTGACTTGTAAAAAAACAAATTAAAAAATGCAGCTGTAAAATAGTACAATGATAACAATATAACATCTACTACAGCATGACTGTAATACATAAACAACAATTGAATTAACAGATTAATCCCGATTATGATAACCTACCCTCACTGATGAACACATATAGTTGCCTACATGTTCCATCCCTCATATAAAGGGGTAAATCTTACTGCCAAGCAATTAGATACTGCAAATGCTTCATCACCTCGCTGATAAACTATAGTATCAGGTACAAGGATAGCCTTTTCCATCTACATTTTTCACCAATGTTGCTACCAGGTTATCACTGATTAATTGTTGGAAGGCCATCAGATTTTATGGGCTGCCAACTGACTTTCTAGAATTAGCTGTCAAGCTGATATCATCAGCATCAATTGAATGAATATTTTCCAATTTGGGAAATATTCACACTAAAATGTGTTTGAAACTCTACTGTAAAGATGCTATGGCATAAATGTGCTTAATGACATTTGCTAGGATTAGTACAATTGACGTATAATTAATAATGAATGACGTCTTTAACATTTTGATAGTAGTTTACAGTATTTTACCATGTCATGTAAAAATATGTTTTTTTATTACAGTAAAAAACCCAATCCTGCCCACAGTAGCTTTTATATTGCCCAACATCATGATTATGTTGTGGTGGCAATTTGGCAAGTGTTAATGTCAATCCTGTTGCACAAACCAAAACACAGAGGCAAGTCAAGACAAGTCAGTAATTATTAATACCGCTTCTTCAACTAATGACCTGCCAACTCACAAAACAAAGACATTTTATTTTATGTGACACAGAAAACCATATAGCGAAATTCCTTATGAAGATTGTTTTGTAATCTTTGAACATGTTGAATCTATTTAAAAGCAGATTTATTTATACAAATAAACTGAGGATGACATCTGTTAGAATCCTGGACAGCTCGGCCAGAGTGATAACTCGGGCCAGGGTCGAGTTGTCTCAGTGATACGACAACATTGAATCAGTTGGATGGAGCTAGCATCAAACATACTTAGATAGGCCAATCACTAGCACGATTGAAAGAGTAAATATCAATTGATTGATAGTTAATTGTTGGTGACATTTGTCAAAAGCACATTTAATATAATACAGTGCTACATTTCACACAGCTACATGCACTTATTCCATATCACTTTATCAGTCTTACACAGCAAGTAAACGACCACCAAACTACATGCACTTATTCCATATCAGTCTTGCGCTGCAAGTAAATGACCACCAAGCTGTTAATATATATATAATTAATATTGGTGTATATATATATATATATATATATATACACACACATACACCAATATTATTATTTTTCCCTGTGCCAAGCTGTCTGGGCCGAGTTGTCCAAGCACCCATCTGTTTGTATGTTGAGCCCAGGGACAGGTAAGATCATGAGGATGGCTAAGCCAGAACATTTGTGACTGTCTATTTTTGTTCTTTGATGAAGGATTGCAGAGCAGAGAATGCTGCATTAAATGTTATCAAAAACAACAAAAATGCAGTGGATTTGTTATCAAAAACATCACATGACACCAGTTACTGAGTTATGTTCAGGTTCAACTTCAAGTCTTGTTGTCTGTGCTGGTCTCCCATCACTTGTGTTAAATACACACAATAATTAAAATAAACCCCACATCTACCCGGTTTTGCAACTTGATAATTACACGGAGTAACATGGCCATGTATGACTATGTAAATAAGAACATTTTCCATAATAAAATGACAGGTTTAATTACAAGGTCATGGCCATTTTTAATATAATTCAACATGAAAATCAGAACGTGAAGTTATTTTATTCACTATGTTTTGTAATTTTAGCAACATTTATCAGGTTGCAATATATAACTGGTGTATAGTAAGCATACACGATTAACCCGGTTTATGATACTACAAATAGTAATAATCTATAACTAACTAGCGCTTTACTTCGCAAGAAAAGGTAGATCTAAAGATAAAACAATCAGGCAACTGACCAACCTCAAACTGGGAAGAAAAGGTAGCATCCGACAGTAACCAGGATGTTGCGGCTTGCGTGAACTTCTACGTCCTCACTATTATTAATGCAAACTACATACATATGTTAACTTAACTTATAAACAAACGTTAAGGAGAACAATAACCGCCATTTTAAACGTTTTTTAATTCCTTCACTAACTCAATTCCTTTCAAGCAGCCATTTTTCTTTAGTCACGTGATACGCTTAGCCTGTACCGTAGAACCGTGATCGAGTAATATAATTTAATTCACGCTTTTAGACGACTATACAATTTTATTATAAGATCTGGTACCCCTATTTGTAGAATATGTTTTGAACAATCTCAAACTCATATAATTTTAAAATTGAAGACAAGTTGCTTAATAATTAAGGCTAATGGCGTACACACATTTATTGGTTATGCTAGTTTTATATTAAAGGTAGATCCATGTAGTAAACTTTTAGATCTTTTGCAAAAGTTTTCTTTCCAAATAAGTATATTACGACGTAATTTAGAAATTATGTGCATGAATAATGTATGTTAAATGTAAGTATATTCTAAACAGCATAAAGTAAACTAACAGCAAATACTAGGACATCGGCTGTAATCTTCAGTGCAGACTCAGGAGAAATGTTAAAGCATGTATCTCGCTGAGATATTTCACAAAATAGTATCCTGTTCAGCAAATACTTGAAATCATATATATATATATATATATATATATATATATATATATATATATATATATATATATAGAGAGAGAGAGAGAGAGAGAGAGAGAGAGAGAGTCAAATAGGATTCCACCGTTTACAAGGTATTACGGTAACGAATAGCAGGTGACTCAGGGGGGAGGTGTTCATTGTTAGCGGAAGTTATAGTAAAGGAGGTCTTAAACGTTAGATATCCTGTACTTTTAAGCTCAGCTACCGCTGACGATGAGTGATATTGGATTACTTTCACTTTGATATATCTGTTTGGAGCTAATCATCTGTTAGTCGACTAAGAAGATAAACAGCAAATATGGTAAGTTTTATTTACTGGTATCAGGTATTTGTCATCTCTGTCTGCTTTCGTTGATCATAATGATAAGCCATCATAAGGTAAAAGACTATTATTATTATTATTATAGGCGTATGAATAGAGTGACACTAGCAGACACTTCCTCAGTTTACGCTGTTGTTTATAGCAATGACAGTAACTTTGAACGGCCTTGTTGTCAGTGACAGATAGAGATCTATAGCATAGATCCTATCACAATACTAGATATATATATAGTAATAGTATACTCACCTACACTAACACTAAATTATAGACAGTCTACAGTTTTTAATTGAAACAGCAATTTAGGTACTTTGGCTTAGTTTCTATAATTTTTATCACATACTGATAGTAGCAGTCAACATATTATGTATCATTTATAATAATAATAATAATATAAATAACACACCGAGATTCGAACACAGGCGGTAGTGATCTGTAGTCCAACACGCTACTGCTAGAGCACAGAGGCACCCCAAACCGGGGTTGGCTTACTTCTTGGGTGAATGGTGTTTCTCTCCTAACCCCATTAAGAATGTGAAATAATAAATGGTGGCCATTTGAATGTTTGGAGGTGAACTCAAATTATAACATTTTCACAGTTTAGCATCATGCTGGGTGGGGGGTACTTTCTGCATTAAAGCATTGCAAATAGGAAGCTGTTGCATGTTTCTTACGTCTAACAAAGTACTAAATCATTATGTAGAAATCCAAATAAGGTTACAATCAACACAAACAGAGCATACTCGTCTAAACTGATCTTCCTCTGGACAACGGAATAATAATACTTTTAACAGATCTTATAATTGGCCCGTTTTCTCGAGTAATTTTTGAGCACCAATTGGGAATGGCTGAGCTTTAAAAACCATTGCATGTGAATATAATAGAAATGGCAGTTATTATACATGACTAGCAACCTCAAATGAGGGAAAATCTGGGAGATGCATATATGTATGGTCTGTAATTTACAGCTTCACCATGGGAATTAGTTCTAAATAAATTTAGAATTTACAATAAGTAGTATATTCAGTGGAGAAAACTTTGCCTGGTTGCACGAAAAACTCCTCCTATTATAGTGCCACTTTCAGGATTCGAACATTTGACCTCCCGCACAGCATGACCATAACCATGGCAAATAGTCCCACACTCTACCCATGAGGCCAAACAGGTAATATATATGACTGTGTAAATGATAAGAACAACAACTTGAATAATTTACTAAATTATTTAGTGTTAATTTATATTCGTACATATGATCTTTGGTGAGATTAATTTTAGCTTATGGTCATTTTGTATAATACCCCCCCCCTCTCTCTCTGACAAACACCCCACAGCAAGTGCAGAAATGTGCTGCATGTCTGGTGACAGCCAGGCACTCACAAAATGGAACATATTATGCCGATTTAGTTCCAACAGCACTGGCTTCCTACATGTTTCAGATCACTGTACAAGATCCCATTTCACACATCTAAAATACTAAATGGGACAGCGATCTGATCCAAAAGTATATACCAGTGAAAATACTACAATCTGAGCCCTGTTTTTACATGAAGTTGTAACATGTTCTAAGCTATCAGCAATATGGATTAACAGACACAAACTCTTTGAAACTTCTTTGCTGTGCAGTAAACATAAGCACACACTACACAAATTATACTGAATTAGTTAATGACAACCAGAAACATATAGAAAGTTGTGACTGCTTTAGTAATTTGCAGTCATCAATCAAAACTGCACACTCGCAGTTGATAATTAAATGATTTATTACGTTAGACCAATTTACACAAAGCATGCTTTATTGAAAATCTGTCCGTGAGCTGGAAAAATAAGCTGACTTTCAGAATGGACCAGTTACAGATGTCTCAAAGTGAAACTCTGTAAATGAATGAAACAATTTTGGGCAGAGAAATCTTAGCTGGTTTAGATAACAGTCCAGTTTTCACATATTTCGGTAAAGGAAAATTACATTTTGTATGTGTTTCTGTGTGTGTTTATATATATATATATATATATATATATATATATATATATATATAAACAATCTGCCATGCATACATAGACAGAGAAAAAGAATGCATAATAATGTGTAAAGTAAACCATGCATTGTTCAGTGATACACCTTTCATAGTACATTATAGTTACAAATGGGTCAGAAATACGCTTGTAACAGGTCATTTTCAGGATGTCTACTTGTTATATGACAAAGTGGTAGATGTTCATTCTTAGCAGAAGTCAAAGTAATGACATCACATGAACATCATGATGTAATTATTTTTGGTAATTATCTTATTAGTATATCTCTTCTAAGTTCTATTCATATATATATATATATATATATATAAAACCACCCATCATACACACATTATTCACACACAAAGAGAGAAGGAGATTAAAAGTGGGCACTAACATAATATTATAATACTTTTATTTGATTATCAATGAGCAATTGACATGATATGAAGGTTGTCATAAATACCACACTCCATCTGACATCACCACTACAATGCTATACTTTGCTGAGTGAGTCAGATAATATTCATTTAGAACTTAGATTATTTCATTTCTGGTTGCACAAGGTTCTGGTGTTTATTTGTTGACCTCAGACTATACATAGCTCAACAGGGCTGAACATTGTAGTATGCAAGAGTTTTATTCAGATTTAGTTTGCATGTAGAGATGATGATACAGGCATTTGTGCGTGCGTACACACACATCCACAAATAAAATGTATATGTTCTGAGCTTTAATAACTTCTTTATCCCCTCTTATAGTCACAACTCATGATATCTACATGGAATAGTTATTTGTTGGAACATAGAATCATATTGTTTACCTGAGAAATAGTAGGAGTCTTATGGCGCACTGTGTTACAGACCCACGTTGTGGCTGAAATTCCTGAGTTACCTAAGTGCCTCTGGGATATTTCATTTGATTACCGGTACTTAATTTTCCTATGGAGACCCATACACTAGTAGCCATGTGACTTAGGTTTGACCTGGATGAGGCAAAACAAAGGAAGTATTCTCATCATCTAACAATAACATGTTGGTGATTAGAAGAACATTATTTAATTAATATTAGTCCTTTTATTTATGCATTATTGTGAGGCTTACAAAGCTTGTTTTTTTATCAGTCTAAACTAGTCAAGATTACAATGTCAGGTTAATACGTGTGTGTGGGGGGGGGGGATCTTTATGAGTGAATGTAATTCTGTAAGTGGTATTAAATCCCAATCAGACACAGGATGGGGTCAATTCAATTTTGGAATTGATGGTCAATTCCAATTTTAGAATTGATGGTCAATTCCAATTTTGGAATTGATTATTTAAAAATCTGGAATTGAAGTTTCTTTAAAAAAAATTAAATACATAAATTAATTTGTCATTTAATTTTTTAAATCAGAAATATTTCTTCCATGACAATCCTACTTTGATACATTGAGAATTTGAATTGATAAATTTGATGTGGAATTTGAATTGACAAAATGGAATTGACCCCATGTCTAATCCCAATAACAGAAACCTGGCACTCTGAATCTGATGGTATAGTTGTTAGAGCGTTGTGGTGCAGATCTCCTCCAGCTTTGAGTGAGTAAAAATTTCAGGGCATCCCGTATTTGTGAGATATCTTTGGTCATATTTTCCAATTGTGACCACTGCACAGACCAAACAAAGCAACTGGTATATATTTAAAACACCACCACTAATATTATATAACAATAAGGTTTCATTACTAAATAAGGCTGATTTTAAGTTTAACATCTAAATATAGTACTGTTGATCTATGAAGAATGCAATTAAGTTATATTTATTTTGACCAAGTACTTAATAGGTGTGTTTTTTAATTTATTTCTGTAAATATATATGACAATAAAAGTAATCTTCTGATTACCGTTGCAAGTATTTATCTGAGTTTAGTTTTGTTTTCTATATTATCTGTCCTGTTTAATTTTCTGCATCAGGGACTAGTAATAGTATTATATTAAATGTAAAAATTAACTTTTAACATTTGAGAAGACTAGCCCTGAGAACTGTATTCAATATGCGTTCAGTATTAAGTAGTATAATCTTAATCAGCAAATTGATTTTGGATACGAATAAGCTTCTGTGCTGAGGTGAGATTCACTTAATAACAATGGAGGTTTAAATTAGGAAGACTTCACATTGTCAAAAGAAGCTTCGTTAGTAATTATGGGTGACATTGTTGGTAAAGATTAGTATTATCTTTTAATCAATACCTAACCAGCATGGTCTTTTCCAGGTTATTAAACAACACAATTTGATCAGTTCAAACCTTTTTGACAGGACTGTACAAGATTTGCTTTTCAACATTATTGAGTTAGCTTGACCTTTTTATCGAATGTCATATTTTGCTACAAATACAATATTATTTTTAATGGCTGACTCCAAGTTTATAGGTGAAATTAGTGTATAGATACTTGGTGATGATGATTGATGTTTTACGGCCACTTTTGTGCACATGGTAGGCTAAATGGGTCGAGCGACATCCAAAGGTAATGAAGCAGAGTCAAAGGTAAAACACCCTTCAGATATGTCCATGCCGAGATTCGATCACGGATGGTAGTGATATGTGGTCCAATGCGCTACCAATTAGGCCACAGAGGCGCCCTTATACATACTATTGATAAATAAATCTAAGGTGCTGCTATGTTACTTAATGTAACGTGGCTTATGTTATTGAACTTGACTCAGGCACCGGGTCAGTTCCAGTTGATTTATCTAATTCAGTTACTCCTTATCTATTCCAGTTTTATAAATGCTTTCCTTTATTTTTAGCTAGTTCCTTTTCCATTTGGTTTATTGTACATAGTAATTCCATTTTGATTCAGTTCACTTTTATCATTTCCTTTTTATATGAGAAGTGGATCTATATGTAGATGAATTAATTATTACTAAAGATATCAACTCACCACTTGATGGTACACTACAGGAGCATCCCTAACTTGGGTATTGTGATGGTACCGCGGTTAGGGTAAATCTCTGTGTTCCGAGTTCAAATCCGGCTTTTAAAATAGTATTTTAATCTATTAAATGAGACTATATTTGAAGATCAAATATTTGTCGGGGTATTTAAATACAAATATTTTTCATTTTGGAAAGTTTAAATACAAATACTTAAAAAAGTATTTAAACATTTTCAAATACAAATTAAAGAAAAGATATTTAAATATATTTGGCCCAGTAACTGATCTGACTCATACCCATGTTTGTGGGTTATGGCTCCCTTGGCATTCATCTCTTCGTCATATGATCCATGTGTCATGAGGAGTGAGGATAAACGAAACAAATCAAATTGTGGCCTAACTGGTAGCACAGGTGGTCACAGACCTCATGCACGCTGGTTCTTGTCTGACTAAGTTTGACAGGTGGTTTTCATCTTTCGCCTTGCTTCATTATAAACACAGGTCACTCTCAGCCAATTTAGCCTGCCATATGCGAATAAGACAGCAACATTTCATGATAACCCTACAGCAAAAGGGTCAATCATGACACATCTGTGATCTCCACAAATTTGTCCAACTAATAGTATTTAATGTGCATTGTTCAGTGAACAGTTATGATTCCTTTTTTTATATTTTCTCAGAATATCAATTCCAGTTGTGTAATGCCATTCAACATCATGTCTCTCCCGACATATATATATATATATATATATATATATATATATATATATATGACAACTTGCACCCTGTACATCTGATCCCTTCCTCAGTTCCTGTTTCCAGCATTCTTCCTGGTTCTTGCTGTTTTCTACATAATTTTCCTGTTAAGTGTTTCCTCATAGGAAGCATTTAGCAGAAGCAAGATACAGCTGTGAAAAGAATCACCGGATCCATAGTATTATTGTTTACCCAATGAAAAAAAAAACTTCATTGTTTAGTGCTGAGAGAAACATATACTAGCTTTGTGCATATGGCACATCTTTTGTTATTGCATTCCTCATCTTTGTTTTCATGCTAAACAGTTGGCCCAATGTGTATGGTAATATGCACAATCAATCGTTAAACATCGAGTCACTGATTCTTGCTTAATCCCATATAGAAGTTTCACTGATTTTACTTGGGTTCGACCTGGAAATCTGTTTTTGCACCAGATCATCAAAATTTAAATGTTTAATGGATTTTTTCTTTATTTTGTAGCCGTACCACTGGCAGAGTCACAATGTACGCCAAAGTGGCGTTGATGATATGGTGCTGCTTCAGAAGATCACAGAAAGTGCCATCGTTGACAATCTGAAGAACCGCTTCATGGACAACTGTATATATGTATCCTTGTAATAGATTACTGTTTATAAATATGAAATGTGGTTAGCAGTAAGCGGTTTGGCAGGTGTTACCAAAATCATGTTCAAGCAATTACATTTGGCAACGGTTGCTTCAGACTTCAAACTGAATGTCAGGGTTTCTTTTTATAATTGTTTTGCAAACCTGAAATTGTGACATGGGAAAGACTTCCACACGTTTGGCAACAATTTTGTTCATGATCCCTATGACTTTATGCGCGAGTTCTGTTTTCACCCAGGGGACTTCACATTCAGCTATGTCTTGACCTGCTCATAGTTTGTATGAGATGCATGTGATTTGTTTTGGAATTACACAGAATTATATAGGAATCAGTGCAGATCCGAAAATCAAATCTTGCACTTAAAGTGTGACTGATTCCAACTGCAAAATATAGTTAATAATTCACAGTCTACTTAACATTGCTCACCTGTGTAGTCTCATATTTCTCTAAGTGGCATCTTACAGATGATATTTGTCAACATGGTTGTTCCTTTTGGCTGCCTTCTTGATTGGTAGCTGATACGTACAGTAATTTTATTATTAATATTATAAATGGTAATATATACAATATGGTGTAGTATTTAATAATCGAGAGAGGAGTTGTTCTGTGCTGTAACTGAGAGATACCTGGTTTATATCTCTCATCTAATATCTGTCGTCTCCTCGCTGGTTGATTCCCCAATAAAATGGCTGCCTTGGTTAGTAAATATTAATAACAGCAGCAAGGAACACTCAGCTCCTGAAATGGTTGAGATTTATGTATGATTGTATGTGTTAGCGATAGCATTTAATCTCCTTATACCACTGTTCTAAGAGCTTGTTTTTTGTTTGTTTGTTTACTGTCATTGTTTTTACCAAATGATTGTTTTCTTAACCATCCCAGACATATATTGGTCCTGTGTTGATATCTGTGAATCCATTTCGACATCTTCCCATCTATGGCGAGAAAGATATAGAGATGTATCAGGGGGCGGTGAGTTTTTTATGTGTCAGATAAGATCTTATTTTATCACGTAATGCTCCTCATAACTTTTTTTAAAAATGAGACAGCAGGAATTGATAAAGATTTGCACACATGCACACACATATACATACATACACACACACACTATTTCAAACAGACATACCTACATACATTTAATACACACATACATAACAGGGTTGGCATGTTTCTTCCATGGACCGTAATAACCATGGTAAAAAACTGTTTTTTCCATTATGAAAGATATATTTTCTTCCCTTCCATTTTGGGAAGAAATGGTACAAGATCAGCATCCAGATTTATATTTGCCATTTTCAAATTTGATAAATATTAATTGTTATAATTTCTCGCAGTATTCATCATCTGACTATTTCTTTGTACCAACTTCTCTCTCTCTCTCTCTCTCTCTCTCTCTCTCTCTCTCTCTCTCTCTCTCTATATATATATATATATATATATATATATATATATATATATATATGAATATCACATGTCACCATTCTGTCTGGTATCCAAGTGATGATGTGTTGTTAAGAGCAGCAATTGTTAAATTTTAGAAGAAAACCAATTAGAATTGGTCAGCTTTTTAATTGAAACTTTGATATTTCAAAGTAATTACCAAAATTACCAACTATCAGTCATACCCAATGGGATATCTTTCATTTTGGCATATATATATATATATATATATATATATATATAATAATTAAGTTCAGTCCCTGAATTTAAACAATAACATTTTCATTTCCAATGTTTTTATGAGAAAAGATAAGGCTATGTTTTGAAGAAGTTTACAGCAAAGTTATGTCTACAATATTCATCCATTTGTTTGTTCTGGTGATTTTGTTTCTCATTTCAAACTGCATACGCATGAACCTAAACTTTACTGTTTCCTGATAGGCTGATTAATAATTTGTTTAATCTTCGAGTAGAAAGAAATGTTTCAAAAGAATATTTACCTAGTTTCATTATATAAGTTGGTAATTTGTTCAGACTGAGCCATTTGTATTTGGTGATCAACTTGGTCTATATGATTATCACTCATTTTATAATATTGGCTTAATGACTATGTCATTGCTGTGTTATTTAAAAAATCCATATTGCAGTTTATTTGGTTATAAATTTATTATTTGCAGTAATATTCAGTAAAATTATTTGCAGTAACATTCAGATCTTCCCATATATATATATATATATATATATATATATATATATATATATATTATATTATTATATATGACATATACCTTGCAGGGTTGGTTGATTTTAATCATTGACAGTGACACTTCCTAAGTTTTAACATTAGAGGGGGATGATACTCAAACAATAGCACCACCAATTAAATCAAATGAAGTCACACCCTTCTCAGTGGTTTAGTGGGGCATGACATTGAATTGAGTGGAGGTGGTGAATACCAAATCAGTTCGCATTGTTAGGTTTCTGTATCCCTTGGGAGTTTCTTCCCAATCCCAGTAAAAACCCATTTCTTCCCATGGGAAGGGAAGAAATACCTTTCTTCCGGGAAGAAACCCAACCCTGATACGTACATGTACAAATAACCTAATATAATGTAAGCTTACCTACGCTGTACAATTTCACAAAATAAAGACACACCTTGTGACCTTAGGCTTAGTCTTAGAATAGTTAGATAGATACTAGATAGGTAGACTATCATCGATTTCAGGCTGCTCAAAAGCCTAATCCGCTCAGTTAAAGTTAATTGTCTGACATTATCCTAACTGAATTTGTCCGAGATGTGTGTAATGTAATTTGTGCCGAAGTCACCAGCCTCGGGATGGCAACACTGTTGGCCAGTTAACCGACCTTTTCGGCAGAAATGAAATTACGCCCGTTCAACCAACATATAATTTGCTAATCAACAATACCGGTATGTTTTAGCCTTTTCCACGATCAGCTCGCCCGGAAGTCTTTTGAAGACTGACGTTTCTCAGATGGCATTTAATCAGCTTCAGATTTGATGTTTGTTCGAGTATTCGAATTGAAAGCTGATATAGCATAGAACAGATACGACTTTTATCTGATCTAGATTATGTTATCTTTGAAGTGACGCATCGACTAGTTAAAGTGGTAACGTTTTGCACGTAAAATTCATTTTTGGATGGCATTTAATACCATGTTGGTAGCAAAAGCCATTTGCCATGATTTGGGTAATCCATCTTGTGCGTTTCTTCCAACAATACTTCTTCCCTCCAGCTTCGCAGACTGATCAGTTCAAAGGATGAAGATGATCTATGAAATGGGTTTTAATGATGGAGACAAGTCTGAAGGAAACCTGTGGTTTGTACTGTAGATGTAAGGTACCCCCCATCTCACCATCTGTGCTTATTGGGGTGTATATGGTAATAGAATCTACTGACTTTAAGCTGTGTCAAATATTTAGGGGAATTGATTTTAATAGGTTGAGCTATATTTCTAAGAAGCCACCTGGAGTTTTACAGTAATTCAACACCAAACCTGATTGAAATAAAATGGTTACTATTTAGCTGTTAACCAAAAACTGTTAATCATAAATCTTAAAATTATGTCCGTATTATAGCTGATTCAATAAAAAAATTACTGATGAATAGCACGATTTGTGCTCAATATGTATGACTGTTAAATATCTTGTATTCCATTTTGGCCATACCAGTTCTAGTCAATAATTTATTGTATTGAATATTTGCTTACACAAAATTTGTATTTACTTCAGTAATAATCGGCTTATTAACCTTTCATTTTCACACTTTTAAAACTGTATCTCCTTAGACATTCTAGATGCTGAATGGTGTAAATTGTGCCAAATGTGTTGTTAAACAGTGAATCGTCTAAATTGTGCCAATTGATGTGTTGTTAAACACTGAATGGCCTAAATTGTGCTAATGTGTTGTTAAAAAGTGAATGGTCTAACTTGTGCCAATGTGTTGTTAAACAGTGAATGGTCTAAATTGTGCCATTGTGTTGTTAAATAGTGCATAATCAGTTAAAAGTTAGAAAATAATTTGTTATATTGCAATTTTCTGTACATGAAGGGAACTATGATTGCTGGCTGATCATTTGCAATTGTGGCCTGTCTTCATAGATGCTGTAATGCTGTGTTACATACAACACCATAGAAAACCTCAAGAAATCTAGTATCTTTAAGAACCAGCCATTACATGTGATACTTAAAGACCGAAACACTTGTATTAGCTAACTTGACTGCATGTTGGAATTGATTGATGCAAATTTCTCTGTATATGGTGCTAAAATGGCCGAGATAGCTTCTGCTAATAAAGCGTCTAAGTTTCTAAAGTGGAGTAAAACATTGAAGTGTGAGAGCATTGAATCCATCAACTCACTTCTGATCATCTACTCATTTGGACTGACTGAACAATGAGTGCCTTTTCTTCAGTAAGGAACAGGGTTCTCTAAGAAGAACATCATTCACCTGGATGAGTAAACCAGGTTGGGCGAATTCCTGGATTTTATCCGCCTCATGTAGACTGCACTTATAACGCCATGCTCCCCGTGAGAACGATTGGTTTTACTTAATTGCACAGGTCGGGAAGTCAGTGAGTCAACGACTATCATGCTGAGCTCTAGCCAAGGAATTCAGGGTTCGGACATAGATTGGTAGTTCTGTAAAGTGGGACTGCCGCCATCACACCTGAGCTGGCTGTGGGTGCTGAGCTTTACCTTTGGGGAACGCCAAGCGGGAACATTGCTGTGTGTAGGGTAGGCAATTCTGGTGATGAGCTTATGCATTCTACCGGCTCAGGCACTTACCAATTTAGACTTTGAGGAACAGATGCACTTAAAAGTTTCATCAACTGAATGTTGCCACTTTAAAACGGGTATTTAAGTGTACACTTGTTAATTTTATTGTGTTTATTCCACATAATATAATTCTTCCTCCCATCAATCTACATATCAGATATTAATAATGTCGTATCCATCACAACCGGTTGTGATAATTATTTTCCAAAATTATTACCAGGACTTCCTAATACATCTGCTTATCTCTAATCTAGGTTCTTATTTAGGATACTAATAGCATATGTCTTGTGGTCAAACGATAACTCGTTTGTTTGATATCAGTGATAACTACAGCAGCACTTTATACTTATAACATGCAACGTTACCGTGTGTGTGTGTGTGTGCGTGTGTGTGTGTTACATATAATAAAGGCGTGTGGTCAGGTTTTCGTGATGTTCATAGATCTTATAGAATTATGACCAAATGATCATTTCTTAAATAGAAAACAAAAAGTACACCGTGTCCCTTACTGTACAATGCTCAAAGGTCCCAGGTGTGTGGGGGGGGGGGTGTGGGTGTGTGAGAGGGGGGGGGGTTATAATAATATCAGTATTGTATCTACAATCAAATCTGCTCATATGGACAGACGAGTCAGGTCTTACATGTTCTCATGTACGTGTTTCAACACTGACAAAAAGATTTAAACCTACATTAACTTCTGTGGTGTGAAAAAAATTATCATCCGGGTAAGCAAATCACCAAAGGCACAAATTGTGAAATACGTCACCAATCCCTGGGACAGTGGCAAATTTATTATGCACTAATCGCACAGCCGAAGGTGCTGTGATTTTATTGGAAAATTTCCGATATTTAAGACAGCGTTTTAACATCAATAAATCTTACGATTTCAAGATGCAATGATAAAATATGGACCCACGGCGTGGACTTCTGCGTTATGTACTGTTTTATGTACAATCACAGATCTCTTAAGTTTCATCCATGCACACAGTTTAGGATAAATCCTCTAAATGGCAAGTGTGTGTGTGTGAACAAATGATGCATGTTATGTTCCTGTCCAACAACTAAGGATCACCCGGAAGAAATAGCTACCTACTGAAGTGATGATTTGTTGGCGTTGACGGTTTTCAGATGGTGCCGCAGTGATAAAGGAGAGGAGGGTCTCGTAGATTTCCAGTGTTTCAATTATTGCTATTTTGGTGTTTTAGTAAAAACATCCCTTTTTGTTTTACTAAATGGTTCAGACAGACCACCATTGGATGATGCTGTCACGACAGACGGTTATATGGCGAGGTCAGATTAGGATATTCTGGCATTCTTTGTAATCCATTGGGATTTTTGTTTTGTTGGACCGATGTTATTGACACACACGCGCGCGCGCGACACACACACACACACACACATATCACGCACGCCCGGTGGACTAACCCGTGTTATGCGAGACGTTTCTACCAACCCATTGGCAAAGTGTGAAGTGCTCACCCATAAAAGACCGTGCCCAATTATATTATAAATGTAATGTGATAGTTTCCCCAAGATGGTAGACATACAATGGGCATATAATGGACATATAGAGTCTTTGTTACAGCACCAGCACCACCCAACAACAACGGCAACAAAAACCCACTTAAATCATTGACGTCTTTTGGGGTTTATCCGTCATGAATTAGTTATTGTTCAAAACAACAATGGGGCTCTCGGAGATAATTCCGGACTAGTCATACCCGGGACAATCCACAAAATAGATTGCAGACTCTGTGTGTATGTCGCTGGATGAGGAGGACTCGATGGATGAGGACTCGTCATGAGTCCTTTCCTACCGACGTTAATGCTACAAAAAGTCACTCAGCCGCTGATAAGCACTGAATTAAAATGTTTTTGTACAATAGTGTTTGTTTTTTTTTTGGTTTTTGAAGGTTCTTTATATTCATTTTTTAAAGCACTGACGTCACATTTTATTTCTCCAGTATTTCGAAATGTGCTTGAGCGTATCTTTGAACCTGGTGTTTTATCAATCCTTTGTTTGCTATTATTATTAGTAGTAGTAATAGTAGTAGTAGTAGCAGTAAAAGTATTATTATTAGTACTAATACTTGATAAAGATAGTTTATCATATCGTATGTAGGTTTTTGGTGCCGCGTGTTTTCTTAGAAGACAATATTGCTCCGTTCCATCAATTCCATCTTCTGGCCACTAATTGGGTTGTTAAAAGGCACAGGGAAACAAAGGCCATCAACGGCTCCGGTGTATCAGCAAGAATCACTTCCTTTTGTTTTTCTTCTGGGCTGAAATGGACCTATTCTTCTGTTTACAGTATAAACAAATCACTGGATACGCGCGCTGGCTGACAGTCGGGAAACACCGAGCCGGCCTTTAGTGTTTCTGGGTGTGTCCCTTGGCACGTTGACAAACCTTTATTATACTGATACAGTCCAAGGGCAACAAGTGGATGATGATTGATGTTTTACGGCCACCTTTGTGCACAATGTAGGCTGAATGGGCCGAGCGACCCCCCGGAGGTAATGAAGCGAAGTCAGAGATGAAACACCCCTCAGATATGACCACGCCGAGGTTCGAACCTGGGTGGTAGTGATCTGTGGTCTAGTGCGCTACCGACTAAACCACGGAGGCGCCCTCTTTAATGAGAGTTTAAAGTAGAGGGACAGTGGTTTTATTGGGTATTTAAGACAGGGAGTATCTTAGTACTGTGGATCTGGACAGGCCGTTAATGCACGCCGTAACTTTTCCAATAAAGACAGTCGGCATCTTATCTCATCAAAGCCCACACCCATCTTTAGTAATGAAAGCACGCACGAATTTTTAAGCTCATCGGAAAACATGGCCTTCTGTGCAATTCGGTGGCATATCATATTGGGAAATTATTAGATGTGCAGCTTCTGACCTTCAGGATCACGCATTGCAACGCTTTTAGAAACTATATATATCAGTTATCTTTTAATTCTCACAACTGGACTTGTCTACGAACACTCAGGGCACAAAGAAAAGGGTGTAATCTGAACATTGGTTTTGTTGCCATGCAATGTTTGGTCATTTATCCAAAGAGAAACCCTTTGAACATAATGACCTTCGGTGTTAAGGCTAAACAATAAACTCACCCATTCACTCACTCGTCACCGACTTGAATCAGCATTTGAATGTTACCTTAATACTGGTTTGGGATTCTCTAATTATCTAATCGTCGTGGATCCACAAGAAGCGTGATGTTACCGAAGAGACTAATGGATCATTAATGTGGAAATCGTTAGAATGTTCTGTACGTCGACGGCTCAGCCTTACTCTTCCCACCCTGAATGATTTATGAGACAGCGGTATTCTGGATGGTGCAGGCATTACGATATTGGTGCTGGTTTTATAGGATCGTGTTGCAAAGACTAGTAATGTTTTTTTAACTTTCACGACTAAAAATGAGTAAAAACGTGCCATTAGTCTTTGGTCATCTATGGTCCAATCTATTTGTTGATTCAATTGGGGATATTGAACTGACGTGCAATTAAGACATTTGTTTTAAATGCTTGGTATAATCACATGGCAGTGACAGTCCATCTAATCGTGTCAGTTGCGTGACTGGAGTAGATGATAATGGCCTTGAAAAATAAAAATAGGGGGAGATATTTCTATCGCTTCGTAGATATAGATTCTGGAACATCTTATCTTGATTTGTCTCTTATATTTTGATGGCGTCACTGTCATTATCGTATTACTTACACTGTGATGGCGTCAGAGTCGTGATAGTTTTACATTTAATTTGATAGGTTTTATTTTTACCTGTTACCCAGTTATGGGGGTGGGGGACGCCTCCGTGGTGTAACTGGTAGCGCGTTGGATCACAGATCACTACCACCTGAGTTCGAATCTCGGCGTGGGCATATCTGAAGGGTGTTTCATCTTTGACTTCGCTTCATTATCTTTGGAAGCCGTTCGGCCCATTTAGTCTACCACGTGCGCAAAAGTGGCCGTAAAACACCAATCGTCATCATTCCCAGTTATGGAAGATATAAATAAACAGTTCCGGTGATCAGCAGCCGAAGCTATCAATATTTTTCCTCGGTTGTTTGATGCTAATATAATTCAAATATTACCATTATGTGCTTGTTATTTATCTAGTGACGGTTCCATTGAACAGCTCCCACACATTACTTTAGCTCCGTCGACAAGTACATCAATATGTCACTTCTATTGTTTACATAATGTGTGTTTACTTTTATTGAGGAGCTGCGGTGCTTTCTGGTAGGGCACTGTATAGCACAACCACCCTCCCCCACACCTCGGAAGCTGTTGGGATTAAATCCTAGTCGTGCCTGTGTTGTTTTTTTTTGGGGGGGGGAGAGAAATGTCATAACTAAGGTGACATATGAGGAAATTCCTATGACTTCGTTGACCCGACGTTCGCATCCATCACCCCATCCTGGACTGGCACCAATCCTCGGGTCGGATTTAATCCATCTCGCCACATGCATATCATTCCGTATAGGGGTCCATTGGATGCCCGTGTAAAGTGCCCCGGGAAAATATTCTCGCTCGGGAAGTTTTATTTTGCACAGTTTGATGATAGGCACGACGACCTCGCAACGTTCTCATGTCGCGTAAAGATAATTCACATGTTAGTAATCCTGTGTGTCATCACACGTTATAGGGGCGCCTCCGTTGTCTAGCGGTAGCGTGTTGGACCACAGATCATTACCACCCGTGTTCGAATCTCGGCGTGGGCATGTCTGAAGGTTGTTTCATCTTTGACTTTGTTTCATTACCTTAGGAAGTTGCTCGGCCCATTTAGCCTACCTTTGGCACAAAAGTAGCCGTAAAACATCAATCATCATCATCATCATCAAGACATTATAAGCTATAACCGTCATTAAATATATTACACACGCTTATCGAAAGTATCTTGTGCAGGTAATACTAATAATTGTACACCATTTATGTAATGGTATTTATCTACAGTTTGTCACATTCCAAGGCATATATAGTATTCCCAAATGCCTGTTGAGGTACACTAATAATAATAATAATAGTATTACATCATTTATATTGGCGCCTTCGTGGTCTAGCGGTAGCGTGTTGGACCACAGATCACTACCACCTGAGTTCGAATCTCGGCCTGGGTATATCTGAACGTTGTTTCATCTTTGACTTCGCTTCGGTACCTTTGGATGTCGCTCGGCCTATTTAGCCTACCATGTGCACAGAAGTGGCCATAAAACACCTATCATCAACATAATTAATATTGTGATATTTAACTATATTGTGTCACATTCCAATGCATAATTTCCCATTGCCATTTGAGGAAGCTTACATGTAGTAGGTCAGACTGCATGTAAACATTATGTATAAGAGATGTGCGCTAAAACTAGTATTTGTTGATCTGTGTATTTTGTACTTATTACTATTATTGAAGGATTCCTAAGTGTAGGATGAATTTTTGTTACTAAAGAAAAAAGGTGAGGTTGAGTGAGCAAGTTTATGATTGAAATATGTCCCTTATCCAAATTTTAAAATATTATAATTTCGTCTTTGATGTACTGACATTAGTCTTGGGATCTTAATGATAACAGATCGTTTATCCCTCTCCTAATTGTGTCAATCTAGATCAGATGGTTTCTGAAATGAGTCAGTTAGTGAGCGAATACTTTCCTGCTAGCCTCAGCACGGCGGGTCACAACTCCCTGGAAACATCTCACAATCACGAGTAGACCTTCAGGTTTATAGGGCAATGTTTGATAGATCCATTGCACTATCGATATATTGGTATATGAGGAAAGAGTTAGCAGATAAACACCATTTGTGATTATATATATATATATATATATTTGTGTGTATAATTTTTGTTTGACTATTCTAGCATTTTATATTATGGTTTATAGGTGTAAAAAAAACACCAGTTAACTCTTGAGGGGTGGGGTGGGAGATGGGGGGGGGGGTGAGTTGTAGTAACCTGTGTTTTATTCTCAACTATGCTCTATAGTATTATTTAATAATACTACCATGTACTTAATTATAACTTAATCACTCAGTTAAGGATGTAAAATATTAGTAACGTGACGACAGATCCAAAATGAGGATCTCTGCGTCTACTATTATTTACACTTTAATCCACCATCATAACCACAGGCTGTTACTAGATGAATGGTTGATCTCTTATCAGCTGACATTTGGTGGTCCAGTGGTTATAATGGCTTCGCACATGACGCTTGGGGTTATTGGTCCGGAAGAGTAAAAAATTTCAAAGGAGTCATTTCTCGGTTCACAACGTGGTTTGTGGGTGACTTCCGTGGTCCAACTGGTAACGAGCTGGATCACAGATCACTACCACCCGAGTTCGAATCTCGGCGTGGGCATATCTGAAGGGTGTTTCGTCTTCTGACTTCGCTTCATTACCTTTGGAGGTTGCTCGGCCCATTTAGCCTACCATGTGCACAAGAGTGGCCGTATCTTCACAACGTAGTTTGTGGGTAACTACGTAAAACATAAATCTCATAAATTCTCATATAAATTTTAAAGGTACGAAGTAAAAGACCCTCCCACAGGCTGTAAACCACTCCTGTGGTAGTGACCACCCACAGAGTATTTTTCGGTTCCATCTTTCCGTGATGCTTCTCTGGGAGTGGGGACGGTGGGTTCGGGATGAGGATGGAGTTATTGCGAGCAACTCACTCAATACAAGGGACCACACGCTGGCAATTGGCGTTCACGCTTTTCGGTGTGCTATCTCTGTTTCGTGATCACAGATCATGAAATCCAGTTTCCGGTCGAGAAACGGATAGGGCGATCCTACATCCGTGTGAAATTGTACTCCGTCGTCTAGCGCCCATTATCTCGTCCCAGATATTAGAAACACACCAGTATATCTATACGTGTGTGTGTGTGTTGTCAGTGATGGACACATGACGTTGTTAATGTGTCTGTTTGTCTCCCTTTGTCCTTTCTCAGTCGGCATTATTAGATAAACACACCTCATCAAAGTACCATTCAGGTCTGTAGAGAACCATTTTAGACTTAACCGCCGTACTGGTCAATAGATCCAGATATCGGGGTGGAGTTGGTATAATTTCTGTTCCGTATGAATCCGGTCTCATTAAATCTAATGGCTGTGTCTGGTCTACATTAGATACCAACCGCTTAATGGTTATCGCACAGATCAACGGCGGATCCCCCCCCCTTGTACGGCGCTGAGGGTTAAGGTTCAAGTACCTGGTGTGCCGATGTGATTCAAGTTAGACCAAAGGAGCAATAAATGTCAAACTTGATTGATGACGTCGCTACTGATGATGTGATTTATGACGCGCCATAACTATCTGGATCGGTTTGAACATTTCTGTAAACAGTAAAACATACACAATTGTGTGTTGTGTGTGTGTGTGTGTGTGTGGGGGGGGGGGGGTCATTTCCTTTAGTTCCTGGTCATTTGAAAAAAATATAATGACAGAATGGCAAAACTGGGATTTATTCCCAGAAGTTGGAGGACTGCTGAGTGTGCATCTGGTACCAACCGCACCATATGAGGTCCGCGCGCGCGCGCGTGTGTGTTAATTTATGTGCTGCTGTCGGTTTCTGACACTGCAATAATGTTTTATGTTAGACATAAAGAAAGAATTATAATGATCAATATATATATGTGTGTGTGTGTGTTACCAGTAAGCTCATTATGCCATATGACAAACCCATAAAGTAAACTTGGCACAGCTTGTGGCCCACACGTCAGTTGTTTTTAACAATGTGTAACAACACCGCTTGACTTTTTGAGTGTTTGCTATATATGTTGTTGTTAATATTAAAATGTAAATATTGTGTGAGATATTCTTGGTGTAGCATGTATCAGTCAGCTTCATTTACTTGTTAGCCGGGTTTACAGTGTGATGAACATAGATTAAATGGTGTAACTTTATAGTGGGATGACTGGTTAAAACTAATTTTGTTATGTTTATATCGAGATAAAATGGTAATAGCTGCTCCCCATCTCTCTTTCTCTCTTGATACCCCCCCCCCACCCTATCTTGGCAAATAGTGGTTATATCTCTTTAGTATATATATATATATATATATATATATATATATATATATCTGAATGTGTGCGTCGTGCGAGTGTGCGTGCACATACTAATTTAAACCTATAAAATCACAGTTGCACATTATTTGACACGCACGTACGCCCCCCCCCCCACACGGAACGTTTTACACAGAGCTTTTATTAGTAATGTCCCTATCTCTAAAACAAACACTATCTGACCTTAAGCTACTAAGGGCCATATCGTATAATTTGTACATATAACGTAAGCTGTGAATGACTGGCGAGAAGCACTGATAGGAACGTGACATCGGGTGTCACACACCGTGACCAGTCGTGATATGAAGAAGAAGAAGAAACCCACTCATCATGAACAGATGAGTCATTACTACTGATTGGTATGCACCGGTTACTGTCTGTAGAAAGGAATCTTTAGTTTTGTGCGTTGATCTATTGAGAGAAAGCACCCATATACAATACGATATTTATAACCCCCCCCTCACTGTCTGAAGTCGGTATTAATTATCACGATGAACGTAATTACTCATGTTTATATGCGTTTCGTAAAAATATAATAAACATACGAGAAATAGCATTGTGCAGTCTGATATTTCGTACTGTATGATGATGTTTGGTTAGATATTTCTGACCTATTTATTGGAAAGACTGTTACTATTGGGGATATAATATTATAAATTATGAGCTATCTTAATTTACAGTAATATCACGACGTGTTATTATAATTATTCATCTGTTGTTGGTACAGTGGATAAAACGACAACGATACAAAGTGAACTTTAATACTAGAATAATATATATGCCAAAATGTATGGATCGTAAAATATCGATTGAAACTTATGAATTGGGATACATTATACTGATATGGAGTAGAATGTGTGTGTTGTATCAGACAGAATGAGACAGATATTGGAACAGATTATGTTTGGAGTAGAATTTACTGAATATAATATAATATAAATTATAATATTAATTATAATATAAATTATAATATAAAATATAATATAATATAAATTATAATATAATATAAATTATAATATAAATTATAATATAAATTATAATATAAATTATAATATAAATTATAATATAATATAAATTATAATATAATATAAATTATAATATAATATATATTATAATATAAATTATAATATAATATTAATTATAATATAATATAATATAAATTATAATATAATATAAACACTTGACTATACAGGCCACATAATAGAGATAACATTTGAATTCTGATATTATATACCTCCTCTTTGTGATATGACTGGCTAGCATCGTATACCACTTGTGATATAACTGACTTAATATACCACCTGTGATATGACTCAGTGGAGTCATATCCCATTCGTGATATGACTGACTGGGGTCATATATCACTTGTCATATGACTGACGTCATATACCGCTTGCGATTTGACTGACTGGTGTATCATATATGCCACTTGCAGTTTTACCAGTTGTCGTCAGCAATTAGATTTACTCATGTGCAAACAACAAAACAGTCAGATTCAATCACACACATATACATGTCAGTTAGTTGTATTAAGTTATCAATCAATGAGCATCTTCAGCAGACACTTCTTTGATCACTTAAGGCACAAAGTAATTATTGGGTCAAGTCCAAGTTAGGTGTCAGGTCCAGCTGTAGATCACTGATAATCTGAACATAATGTTCTTACCCCCCCCCCCCCAACAAATCACAGTTGATATGTTATTATGAATAAGAAGTTGTGAATTGCACCCCCCCACACACACACACAAATCACAGTTTATATGTTATGGTGAATAAGCAGTTCGTGTTCCCCCCCCCCAAAAAAAACGCAACATCTTACACTTAACAACAAAAAACAAATCACAGTTTATATGTTATGGTGAATTAACGGTTGTTTTTACCCCCCCCCCCCAACAAATCACAGTTTATATATTATTGTGAATAAGCAGTTGGTGTTGCTGCATTCATACCAAAAAATAAGTATAAGTTCTGACATGTTTTTTTCTACTAGTATATTTGTTTCTTTGTTAATAACTATTCTATCTGGTTTGTTGTTTTAATTTTATTTAGTGTATTTTATTATTATTATTATTATTATATTTTGACCAGATTTATGTCACGACCTCTCTATTCTATTTAAATATGGCCTGGTGTTGTTAGTGATACAGACTTAATGGCCCAACCTCTGAGTTACCACGTTATTTGACTACCATTAACACTCACCGATGATAGCTGTCTCAGTTTTGGTGTTAACAACAATAACACAACAATTTAACAATTATTGTAATTTATTTAGATGTCGTTGTTTTTCAAGTAGACATGTGAATGTCTAAACGATGAGTGACTGTCATTGAGTTTAAACACTGTTACTAGTGTTACTGCTACTATTGTTACTGTTACTAGTGTTACTGTTACTAGTGTTACTAGTGTTAGTAATACTAGTTCTCTAACGATCATAATTGAAATTTTCCACTGATTTCCACATACGCTTTTGTATGCACA
The DNA here is from genome assembly GCA_025642065.1 of Paralvinella palmiformis. NCBI lineage: Eukaryota > Metazoa > Annelida > Polychaeta > Terebellida > Alvinellidae > Paralvinella > Paralvinella palmiformis. The sequence continues at coordinate 465,354 of JAODUP010000295.1, forward strand.
TTGGGGGGGGGGGGTTGATTTAGTTAGCCCAGCTATATTATTTTCTTTGTTACGACTAAAGCTAGCTAATAAGCAGCTGAGATTAACAGTGGTGATTGAGGTGATAATTATAATAATAATAATAACAAACTTCTACAGCTTCAATATCCTCGAAAAGAATCGAGCTCAGCCGATTGAGTCCATAGACCGCACAAATAAAAGTGTACTGTATTCTTTTTACAGGAGAGAGAGAGAGGGGGGGGGGTTATTGTTATATTTTGATTTTCGCTCTATAATGTGGTCCAGGCTACCGGCTGTTGCACTTTGTGTATTTTGTAATGCGTTGAGATATATCGTTTCCAGGTCATTTCTCCGAATATACCACGGACAGGGTGCATTCTCTTATTGTGGGCCTGTTGTGATGCGACTGACGTAGGGATTTAGCGGGTTTCAGGCGGCTCACTTGTGTAGCATCGTATCGGTGACAATTTGAAGGGCACGGATTCTGGAGATGGGTGGTGAGAAGATCGAGATGCGCCTTCCGCATCTTCATGAATGATGTACCGCGTTGAAGCAACATGGCGCCTCGTTAACACCATCCCCCCACCCTCCACTCACTTATAATACACGTAAAGCCACACCGTCTAAGCACAACCATGACGTCACAGATCTATAGCACCCGGGTTCAAACCACGGGCGGGGCTATGTCAGAGGAGTGTTTCATCTTTCACTTCGCTCCATTACCTTTGGCGGTGACGCTCGGCCCATTTAGCCTACCTCGTGCACAAAAGTGGCCGTAAGCGGCAACATTTTTACACTTTTTTATATCTAAGCACAACCGTTGCTTCGTTGGTTTTGACAACACGTCGCACTTGACAGAAATCGACCAGGGTACCACCCCTCCCCTCCTCGCCCGTTCACACCGCGTCATCCAATCTGATTGCTTGCTTCACCGTGATCACAGAGTAGTCCCAGCGGCTTTTGATTTGCTTCTATCAATTTTCTGTTCTCCTCCTATGTTCTGCCCTTCGGGATTCTGCTCATTGGCCCTAGTAATAGAGCATACTGGCATTTCCCATCAATGGCATGCTTGTGTGTGTGTGTGGGGGGGGGATGGTAGAACATCGGAAGAGAATTTGATACCTCGGAGGCCTTGTATACTGTTAATTCTGGCCGCCATATGTTACCTGTTACACCTGTTAATACAAGAGCATGTCTATCCGTAGTGTTAATAATATAATCCTTCTGCTCTGTTCATAACTGGTGTGTGTGTGTGTGTGTGTGTGTGTGTCTTGTTAATGTTTCTGACTGCCTACTTTTACACCTGTCATGATCTAAGGGATTTTATACTCATGAGCCTTATGAGTACAGATTCATCTGCCCAGAGTTTGTTCTTTATTACTTAGAAAATGCGGTTTTCTAACGTGATAAATAAACACAGTTTGTAACAGAATCGTGTCACTGCGATATTGTGTGTTGTATTCTCATTTATTTATCGTTTGTGTCATGGTCACTCCAGGTCACAGATAGTTAGATTACACGTATTGCTAAAATGTTTGCTCTCTCTCTCTCTCTCTCTCTGTGTGTGTGTGTGTGTGTGTGTATAATAATCACCAGAATTCTGATGATATAATTATTCTTTTTTACATCTATCTAATTAAAGAGGAATGTTTACTTTTCTATTTGACTCTTATATGCGTCAATACTCTGCTTTTAAACAGAAGTTTATACCATGTTTACACTATACTCTGGTTGTGCCCATTTTAGTTACATGTTAATAGACAAATTTCCTTGGAATGGTAGCCCTTAACCAGTATAGCTTCAGTTATATATATATATATATATATATATATATATTATTATTAGATAGTATGTGGCTATAATCAGCAGCCACAAAGCGATCAATAGTATGCTCCCTTGGGTGTTTGACATTTAAGTACTGAGTGGTACAGGTCCATATATTGGGAGGGAAAGAATAAATGTGAAATGCTTTTAGCCCCTAACTAGAGATTCCATGTAATCTAATACAAGGTTAATGGTAATAACAACATTAAACAACAGTAAAGTCCTTATACTACTACTAGTAGTAGTAGTAGCAGTAGTAGTAGTGGGGCTCAGGGTGTGGAGCATAATAAAGTTATAACACAGTATAAAAGATGGGAGAAAGACTATTTTTCTCGATAATTCGTCCCTTTAGACTTAAGGCAGCTGGTGATGATGGTGGTAAGTTCTGGCGTCTATTCGATGTCTGCTCTCATCCTATTGATCTAACACAGCGAAACATACTCGAAAATATGACAATATGTTATATCACTCCAATCCTTCACAAACTTAATTTGGTTTCCGGGTTAAAATATCTATCATTGATAAGTGTTTATTCCGTCATATTGAGGGTTTTACTGCATATTGTCTACGAGCATGGGCACTTCGTCAAATGTATGTTGTTTTTACTATTGTATATTTGTAATAAACATTGAAGAATAATTTCTGATTACTTCAGAAGGAATTTCAAATTTAAGCGCTGGACGCGAATTTAAATGTTGCATTAAAATGTGCAGATCGATATCAGACCTATCTAGTAGACCAACAAATTGATTAATATTGCTGATACTGTGGATACACCTGTGGTATGAAGAGGGTATGGCTGAAAACAACTGAAATAAAGGAAATGACGGCAACATTATAACAACTTCTGATTAAAACAAATTTGGGTCAAATATATATATATATTATATATATATATTATGAGAGAATTTCACTCATAGACTGATAGAGACTTGGAGTGGTCTCGTGGAGGAGGAGTGAAATCTGAGCTGTATTAAATGCAATTTTTATCCGGGATGTTTATTAGTGAAATATTGTCGGCGTTGGAAACTCGGAGAATTAGGAAATCATCTGCCATGGTGCTGTTGTTGTGGCGATATTTGTGTGCGCCTAACCTTTTTAAGTCGCCGCCAGTGAAGTTTTGCGTTCAGCTGTGATTCAATGCGCAAATCCCTAAGCTGCCCACAAACGGCATGAATTAAATATGCCTTCTCGTGTGTATGTGTGTGTGTGTGTGTGTGTGTGTGAGAGCTGTCTCTCGCTCAGACAGCTCTAGGTGTGGTTAATGTTGGAGCTGCTAACTGAGTTCGAGTCTAATGATGATTTAACATCCTGCTTCCTCCCCTCTTTAAGCTGAATCACGCGCCCTTGTTTTAACAGCGCGTGAAAAGGCACTAGCACAGAGAATGGAAAATAGGAATTAAATCATTTTGCAGATGGTCGTATAACCATTCTTGTGAACGCACACAAACAAACAAACACATACACACATGTGAATAATGCATGCGCGCACGTGCACATACAGCTAAAAAGAAGCTGAGAAACAGACAGAAACCTACATATAGACGTGGTCTAGCGGTAGCGTGTTGGATCACAGATCACTACCACCCGTGTTCGAATCTCGGCGTGGGCATATCTGCTGAAGGGTGTTGCATCTTTGACTTCATTTCATTTGGAGGTCACTCGGCCCATTCAGCCAACAATGTGCACAAAAGTGGCCGTAAAACATCAATCATCATCATCATCATCATCATCTATATAAACATGCATTACGCAGCCCAGTTTATCAGTTGAAAAACCTATATTTCGGTATCTGAGTTTAAAGCCCTCCTTTATAGATCATGATTACATTATGCCAACATTTAAATGTAGATCTCTACCGATCTTCTTTCGGGCACTAAATTCACAGCCCAGTTATTACTGAACGACGGTACGGATCTCCAGATGGGAGGTTCGAATCCTTACGTTAGTGGGGTTGGTGATCTGTTCTCATTCGCCCAATTCTTCCCCCTCACCCACCCAGAGAGTCGCCCTAATCAGCCGACTATTGTCCCGGGCCAGGTGTGACCCGACGCTTCGCCGCCTCTTCCCCCCGGACGGAGTCCGCCGCTCGTAACAAAATAACTGACTATTGATCTTCTTTCGAAAGATGGAGGAAAATAATCCTCTAATATTATCGCAGTTCATCGGCATTCATGGTCATGTCCTAAATAAATCCTCAGTCTTATCGTCGGATGTACTCGGGTCTCCGAACACCGTAATACATCGGGATTAGGATTACTTGAGGTCCTGGGGCTGTAGTCAGTGTGTAGCCCGTGATTACCATGCCAATCTTTGAGGTGTCATGTTACGTTATTTACCTCGTTTGTTACTCAGTGTTAGAACTATGTAATAGAACTTTCTGATCGAACTATGTTTGGTAGATGGTGCACGCCTCCCCCCCCCCCAATATCATACTGAAATAATTACTGATTGCTACATTTTAATTAGATTTGGTATTTAGTATTGCATCCCCCCTCTGTCTGTCTGTCTGTCTGTCTGTCTCTGTCTGTCTGTCTGTCTGCCTGCCTGCCTGCTCTGCCTGCCTGCCTGCCTGCCTGCCTGCCTGCCTGCCTGTCCTGCCTGCCTGCCTGCCTGCCTGCCTGTCTGTCTTCAAACCAAGCATTGGTTAATATCTAAAAGGGGTTTCATCTTTCACATTACCTTTTTACTTTTAGAGCTTGCAGAAAGTGGTCACAGAACAGCAACCGATTTACCGACACCTATCATATACATTTGCCATAATATTATACGCCCGACGGATAGATCGTTGATTTATTTCGATTGTTCACACGTTTGTTTATTCCTGTAATCCTTCCATTCCAGGCAGCCTACGAGAACCCACCCCATGTGTACGCCCTAACAGACAACATGTACAGGAACATGCTAATAGACATGGAAAATCAGTGCGTTATTATCAGGTGAGTCCATTAATTACCCTTAAAAACACTACACGGTTACAACAAGAGTGGTCTTTAGGAAACTTGCCAAGAAGATTCGCCATCTCGTTATATCAACAGTAATGGGAAACATTAGCAAGGGTGATGTGTAGAACTGATTTAGATCAATGAGATCATTTCCTACGGCAGCACCAAGCTATGTGTTCCTTTTAGAGACATTATTGGCAAATTTTCTTAAATTAAACAATTTACGACTTGATGGAGTTTTGGTTGGAAATTACGACTTTCGGAAGGTAGTTTGTATGTAGGGTTTAAACCGGTATGTTGGACCGATCAATCAGGCTATTATCTTTACACATAGAGTACTGGTGGTAGATTTTTGCGTATTTGTGTGTGTGTGTGTGTGTGTGGGGGGGTCCAATATGTAGATACAGCCAATCTACTTCTCTAGTTATTATTTTTTGCCTGTTTACATTTATGCCAGTATCTTTCACCAGGGTGCCTCCGTGGTCTAACTGGTAGCGCGTTGGATCACAGATCACTATCACCTGAGTTCGAACCTCGAATGCTTCATTACCTTTGAATGTTGTTCGGTCCATTTAGCCTAAGGCATGCACAAAAGTGGCCTTAAAACATCAATCATCATCGTAATCGTATCTTTCACCAATAGAGGGCTTTGTTGCATTGCATTTTTTCTCCAATTTACTGCGGTTTATACCCAACAAATGTTGATCTTCGTCCAGAGTGCTTTCCCTGAATCCTATATTAATGTGATGAGCGGTATTTGGTAAAAGTTTGATTTTGTTTGATATTTGATTTCTGTACAGTTTATGATCCACTGACATTAATCAATCATTGTGGAAGACGAGATAGATACAGAATTTTGGGTGGTCTGTAGATTGATCACTGGCTAGGGTCCTAATGGTTTGTCTCCTTTTGGATCGGAGACTTCATTCTGGTCTAAGCCAACCCCCCCCCCGCACACATATCTCTGTCTGCCTGCCTGCCTGCCTGTGTCTGTCTGTCTGTGTCTGTCTGTCTGTCCGTCCGTCCGTCTGCAAACCTAAGTACAGTACCTTTGTTTGTGGGATGGTTGTCTAGGGAGTCGTCCCTCAGTCATATGACCAAGGTGTGACCAAAACGCTGAGGTAACCCCCCCCCCCCACACACCATATATTGGTTAACCTACCATAATATATATGTATCCTAAAACACACACGCATATATATATATATATATATATAGGCTACCTACTGTGTGTGTGTCTGTGTGTGTGTTTTAGCTGTTCTAGCGCCCATTATCGCGTCCAGGGATTAAAAACACACCTGAGCTATAGTTTTTTTTTATATGTGTGTGTTTTTTATGTTTGTGTGTGTGTTTTAGCTGTTTTAGCGCCCATTATCGCGTCCAGGGATTAGAATCACACCAGACCTAGAGCTATAGTGTGTGTGTGTGTGTGTGTGTGTGTTTACAGTATATGAAAAGACACCCACACTGAGAACCGTGTGTTTTAGGGTACATAGTAAGAGGCAACAGGCACAGAGCATAAACATATCTAAACCTCCTTCGAAACCTACCTCCATAAATCTAAATACAACTATACATACATTAATCTAAATATTAAATGTTCAATACCTCCACATATTGATAAATGTGCGCGTATACCTAAGCATGTGTCTGGTCTACTCATCAGCCTGTGGGAACCAGCTAATTCGCTTTTCGTACGCGACAAATATGTCACGCCCACAGGAAAGCGGCTACATGCAGGCTACGTACAAAAAGCGGAAGCACGTAAAAACATACCTTTTTGATACCACAGCTCGCAACAAACACGTGCGTGTGGTTCAATGGTGACTTGCTAATACATATCAAACTATTTTGACACCACATTTTCAAACAGTAATTTTCTGTGGCCCAAAAAGAAACCTGTTATAAAGCATTTCGACACCTCAGATGCTGACCTCAGCTTTATTCTGGGTTCGAATGGCTAAAAACCTACCTATATGAACCGTGTATCAATACACGTCCGACTGGTGGGGGTCGAAGTTCTTCTCTAACCTAAGTGAAAATTCAAGCCCTATAAAAGCCTCAGGGGCGTTTAAAAACATTACAGTTTGTCCATAACAAAGAGAATGTACCCTAACACAGTTTCAAGCCCTATATATAGCCTCAGTGTGTTAACAAACATTACAGTTTGTCCACAACAAAGAGAATGCACACTAACACAGTATGGACTCACTAAAGCGATTAAACTAAAATAAAAACAAAGTAGCAATACCGCACAATGGATTATTACTGGACTAGAACGAAATATCGTCTCAAACCTGAGTAAATACTACGATTTACTCGAACCTAACAGCTAACCCTCATACGTTTCCGTTCATCACTAAGGGAACGTTCATTCACGCTTAATTTAGCGTCCCTAAGTATATGCAGTTAGGTGTGGGGGGATCTAAATTAAAGCGCCTATCCACTTGATCTATTTGACCCATGGTCGAGAACAAAAAATTTTCAGGGGGGATTAAAATAGCTATACATTTAACAAATTTCCTATATCAGTGTAATCTAATTACTCATAATTTGGGAAAAAACTCTGTCCGCAGCTTAATACCCATGGAGATGCCTGCCGGAGTAACAAACGACTCCAGGAGTATAAATCCATCAAGCAGCATTGTATGAATTAATAGGTCGTTTCGCCAGACCACATAAGAGGACAACAATATAGATTCTACATTATACATAACAAAGCTAATAAACTCAACATTTTTAATAACGACATAAATTTCTTACATTGGTGTAATAAGGAATCTGGATGGAAATAGATAAGATGTCTGGCACGGGCAATGTGCGTTTTAGGGTACATAGTAAGAGGCAACAGGCACAGAGCATCAACATATCTAAACCTCCTTCGAAACCTACCTCCATAAATCTAAATACAACTATACATACATTAATCTAAATATTAAATGTTCAATACCTCCACATATTGATAAATGTGCGTGTATACCTAAGCATGTGTCTGGTCTACTCATCAGCCTGTGGGAACCAGCTAATTCGCTTTTCGTACGCGACAAATATGTCACGCCCACAGGAAAGCTGTGTTTACAGTATATGAAAAGACACCCACACTGAGAACCGTGTGTGTGTGTGTGTGTGTGTGTGTGTGTGTGTGTGTATGTATGTATGTATGTTTTTTTTTTTTTTTTTTTTTTTTTTTTTTTTTTTTTTTTTTTTTTTTTTTTTTTTTTTTTTTTTTTTTTTTTTTTTTTTTTTTTTTTTTTTTTTTTTTTTTTTTTTTTTTTTTTTTTTTTTTTTTATATATATATATATATATATATATATATATATATATATATAAATTTTTAAATTAAAAAACAGGTTTAAATATAACATTTAACAATCTGGTTGGTTCATAAGGAAGGTTTGGTTTGGTTTGGTTGTTCGGGGAGAATCCCGAGGCTGTCGCTTAATCAGCGCAGCCTCTATGTTGGAGTGGTTGAGAAACCTCCTCCCCCACCACTCACAGGGGAGCAGTACGGAAAGATGGAGCCGAAATACCCTGAGGGTGGTCACTGCCAGAGTGTTTTACGTCCTCAGGGGGTTTTTAACGTCTCCCTTTATTTTAAATAATTCAGTGGAGACGGCAGCACCATTTAACGTGGTCAGCCACCCACGATGTAGTGAGCCGAGAAATTAATCCCTGGAAAAGTTTCGACCTCTTGCGGGGTTCGAACCTGCGACCGTTGGCACCAAGTGCCGGGTGCTTAACCACTAGGCCACCGGAGCTTTTTTTGTTGTTGTTCATAAGGAAACAGGCTAAAATTTCCAAGATAGTCAGTTTTGACACTGAAATATGGTTGATGTCTCATCAGTGTCCCGAAGCCACTAAGATTATGTTCTAAATAGATAACAGTCCACATCCCACAGCAGCGTACACATCCCATGACACACCTGTTAGTAGCAACAAGAATGTAAATGTAAAATGTGTCAATTTTTGTGGACACATTTTTGCACAACAGTAAGCTAAATGGGTCAATCAATTTCAGCAGGTAACAATGTGAATTAATATGAAAGATCAATTTGAATACGGGGGGGGGGGGGAGTGGTGGCCTGTGGATACTCCCCGAAATACAAGCAAGCAATACGAGGGGGGGGGGGTGTGTGGAGCCGTGTGGCCAACCACTTTGGGACATCACCTAATGAGACGTTCGTACTTAATGTTACATTTATGACGGTTTTCCTGACTGTTCAATAGTGATTTCCGTCGTCGTTTTAACATTATTTTAGACTAGTATGGTCCATCTGGTGACTTTTCTCATATTAATACATCGTCCAAAAAAAGATTCGTGTGACTTTTCCCCTTTGTTGCTGTATATATTGTCCATCTTGTGACCGTTGTTGTTGTTGTAGTCTTCTAAGGGCCCTATTTTGAGGTTGTACCATTTTCAATTTGTTGTGTTAATTTAATAAACCGTCACTGTTTACAATATTTTCATCAGTAAGCCACAAATTGTGGTACATCCTGTACTAGTATTAGATACGAGATAGGAGATTATTAAATCTCTCTCTCTCTCTCTCTCTGTGGGTGTGTGTGTGTGTGTGAGAGAGAGAAAGAGAGAGAGAGAGTAAATGATGTGTGTATGATGGGTGGTTATTCTTTGCTATTAATACAGAATCAATAACCCCAATGTTCTGTGGCAGTATATATATGTGTATATAATATGTGTTTACACACGTACGCGCACACACACACACACACACACCACACACACACACACACATGCCCGTCTTGCTCTTACTGAACAGTAATAATATTTGCCATTTTTATAAGCTATCTGTTGTTCTACTAAGCAGAATTCGTTTGGGTATCCTGTTGTTGTTCTGGCTGTTGCTGATATTGCTGCAGCACCTGCTGCTGCTGCTGCTGAATAAATACCCTTTTATATTTATGGAAGCAGGTCTATGGGGTTGTATGGTTATACATTTTTAATTGTGATGATAATGATGTTGATCATGATGACGACGACGACGATGATGATGATGATGATGATGATGATGATGATGATGATGATATGGTTTGGGTAATATTAACGTTATCATTGTTGTCGCTGTCATTATATTATTATCATGTATATAACTTTTTTTTAAATAAAGGTTTAACAACAATGTCCACCGTCTGACATGCTGATTGATGGCGATGCTATGTGCGAAATAATGAGCAACCAGATTGGTTGTCATGGTGACCGCTATTGGCGTACCACATCCGGGACTCTGGCGTTGGTGACACGTCCCCCCCCCCCTGGTGGAGTACTTCCTGCAGCCAGACACGAAGAAGCTTTAGCGGAGATAACAAACTCGGCGACGTTGGGTGCGATGCCATCTCTGGCGCCGTGTAGGATGTTTGTCTTTTCCTGCCGTGATTAAGATGGGTCCCCACCCTGGCCGCCATAATACCGGCAAATTGATCTACTCGAAATAGATTACGACGTGCAGAATTGATCTTTATATGAATGCTGCTTTTTCAGATTTCCCGACGTATCGTATTTGAGATTTATTTTGTAACTGAAGCGAAAGTGTCGAGTCTGAGGAGGTTTTCAGCCAACGACGACGGCACCATTTATAAACAGTTTTAACTATGGTTAACGAATGTGACCCGGGAACTTGATTTTCTGGTTTAAAGCTTGTCAACAACAATGGTCAGTTAATGCGATTAAGACAGTCGGAGATGGCGTTTACATTCACCCGTTTTACAACACTGATGGAAGCTTACTGCTTTCGAAATGCACTCGTATATAAAAATCTGTTGTTGTAGTTTTAGGTGCACATACATTCGGAGAAGAAATTAGTTTTTTACTCCATATTTCAAAAGCCTTTGGTTAGTACATTTAGCTGTGATATTGAGATAAATGTCAGAGTGACTTCAAGAGGTGCTCCGTGGCATCATCGGTCGAGTGTGGGGCTACTTACCTGTGGTTATGGTCATGCTGTGCGCGAGGTCGTAGGTTCGAATCCCAGACGTGGCACTCAGTAGTGGGGAGTTTTTCATCCAATCAGGCAACTGGCAAATGGTTTTCTCAACCGACTGTGCTGTATATTGTAAATTCTAAACTTATTTAGACTTACCAGTAGATCCCAAGCTGTACATTACAGGCCATTATGCGTCTCCTCTCCTTTGAGGTAGCCAGCCACGTAAAATAGCTGCCATTTCAGCCATTACTATTATTTTTATTATAATACAGTCATCCGGAAAGCACTGTGTTGATTGTTCAAAAAACGGAATGCTCTGTTTGCTGAAGCAGAGCTGCAGTAGTTATTTATGAATGTGTCCAAGTTCGTATATGATATGAGAGATGTCCATCTGAGATCTCCTCCCTCCATCTGACAGATGTCGATCTGACAGATCTCAAATTGAGAGAGATATCCATCTGCTGATTGTTCAAGTTTTAATGCGAGGCCACAATCGAGGCACAGATGTAATATTTACATAATCAGAGATGGATTGTACATTTAGGAAAAGTAAGAGTTCATGATACCTAAATCAAAATGGTTGGGAGTTGACCAGGATATAATCCTGTAAAATTTCAGATTCTCACATTACTCGTACTTTAACGTCACGTTTCTTAAGCTGCCTTAAGACTGACCCTTGGCTCCAACAGTGAATCTGATATCTTGATCATTTACAGTTGTACAATTAGCTACGGCCACGATGATATCACGGTAAATGGTAATTGTATACCTGACGTTTAAGTCACGGGAAGGTGACCACGCTAATTAATGTTATGTGATGTTTAGGTATTTAGAGACTAGGATGATGATAACATTGTTAGTGTTATGTGATGTTTAGGTATTTAGAGACTAGGATGATGATAACATTATTGGTGTTATGTGATGTTTAGGTATTTAGAGACTATGATGATGATAACATTATTGGTGTTATGTGATGTTTAGGTATTTAGAGACTAGAGATGATAACAATTATTGGTGTTATGTGATGTTTAGGTATTTAGAGACTATGATGATGATAACATTGTTGGTGTTATGTGATGTTTAGGTATTTAGAGACTATGATGATGATAACATTATTGAGACTTAAGAAAGATGACATTATCGGTACCATGTGATGTTTAGGTATATACAGATTAGTAAGGTGAACGCATTATTGTTGTCGTGTGATGTTTGGCTACAGAGACTAAGAAGGTGAACGCATTATTCATTTTGTGTTATGTGATGTTTTGGGACAGAGACAAGGAGATGAGCATTTTATTGATGTTGTAATGATGTTTGGGTTTGTATGGTAGTAAGATGATCACATGATGTTGGTGTTATGTGATGTTGGGGTGTTGAGAGTAGGGGTGGTTGGTACATTATTGATGGGGAGGAAACCAGTCCTCAGTTGAGTCACGCCCTTTGGGCAATTAATTGTCTGTGAGCAAAAGGATGTCTTCCTTCCATGGAGAAAGAGGGAGGGAGAGGGGGGGGGGGTAGGAGAAAGAGAGAGACCGCGCTCCATTGTCATAACTTAGCAGTGCTCTCTCAGCAAGACCATTAAGGCAGCGGACACGACTAGCCACCACAGAACCCATCTTTCACCACTAAGTGTTATCTATATGACCAAATAAACAGCGGCTACCGCCTCCTTCTCCTCCTCGGAAGATACCACCGTCAGATCTCTGGAAGAACATTACCCATCGTCCTATTGATTGGCCGCAGTCTCTTGGCCCATGAGGGCCGTATCGGGGGCAAATTGCCGTGCATTTGAAGGATTGGGGCAGAGGAGAACATCTTGTTCTTCTGGCCGAGCACAAGTCATTGGCCAAGGAAGCTAAGGCTGTAGTTAGAGTAAAAGCAGTAGTTTTATCACTGCGGATAAACGCATTGTGTTAAGAATGATTGCTTTGTTCGGAACTGGAAAAGTGGTAGAGAGCACGGCTAGTATGGGTTGGCTGAGTCTGGTATTGGATGGTAGAGTCTAGAATGGTATGGTAGAGGCGCCTATGGGTTGATAGAGGCTGGTATGGGATGGTAGAGGCGCCTATTGGTTGGTAGAGACTGGTATGGGATGGTAGAGGCGCCTATGGGTTGGTAGAGGCTGGTATGGAATGGTAGAGGCGCGTATTGGTTGATAGAGGCTGGTATGGGATGGTTGAGACTGGTATGGGATGGTAGAGGCTGGTATGGGATGGTAGAGGCATGTAGGGATGGTACAGGTTGGTATAGAATGGTAGAAGCTAGTATGGGTATGGTAGAATCTAGTATGGGATGGTAGAGGCTCGTATGGGATGGTAGAAGTCCTTTAGTGGGTTACTTATGGGATATGATGAGGGAACAGCAGATAGAGTGTATGATATTTAAGTGTGTGACATCTTCAGAGTTCGTATGTGCCGAGTGGATCACTGATAGCAATAAATATGACTACCTTATGTCTGGTATATTGTCTGTTTTCTTTCCGGCTTTAAGTAAAAAATATATTGTGTTATGTGAAAAACAACATGTTTTGTGCATGTTTACGTATTGATATGCTTAGAACAGCTTGGGTTGATTGGCTTGCTTTGTAAATCATAACAATACTTTTCCTGTTATTATTATTATTATTATTATTGAATGAGATTTCTTTAGATTATGTGCCTAAAAACAAAATCAGCAACTAATGTTATACTTACCAATGACTTGATGGTACTGAATTGTACAGGTCCATACAGTAGGGATGTGGTGTAAAGTTCTTACAACATCATTTTGGGAGCATGCTTTGTTTATTTGGTGTTGTATGGTCTCCGTGGGTTTAATTTTTGGGATTAATGGATCGCTGTCCTCTTGCGTGTCAATGTAAAGTTTTGGTAGCTAAAAGGAAATCTGACTAAAAGATTTAGTTTTGTGTTGATGTGTTGTTAAGGCTCACTGACTCACTGACTCACTCACTCACTCACTCACTCACTCACTCACTCACTCACTCACTCACTCACCACTCACTCACTCACCACTCACTCACTCACTCACTCACTCACTCACTCACTCACTCACTCACTCACTCACTCACTCACCACTCACTCACTCACCACCACCACCACCACTCACCACCACCACCACCACTCACCACCACCACTCACTCACCCCACCACCACCACCACCACCACCACCACCACCACTCACTCACTCACTCACTCACTCACTCACTCACTCACTCACTCACTCACTCACTCACTGGGTGCTGAAGTCATTAGAACATTATGAATATTTCAGGTATTAGATTGGTGAAATACACAGACAGACAGACAGACAGGCAGGCAGACAGACACAGACAGACAGGCAGACAGAAAACACGAAATCGGACAAAATCTTATTCAGTTGTCATTATGTAAAAAGTCAAAAGTACAACACGCTAGGCCCATTACTTCCCGTTGTGTTATTAGTGTTGTTAAAACAACTGATGTGTTGGCTATAAGCTGTACCAGGTGTTCTTTATTGGGTTGTAACGTGATGTCATAACGAGCTGGGCGAGACAACAGCCAAAATATATCTTTATTGTTTTCCTTTATAGGGGGATGTTTATGGCTGACTTAGGCGCTTAGAATTGGGTCTGTTGAGTCAAAATTGCTTACCGGGTAAATTACCAATTGCTAGAGATAACTTTTGGGAAATCGGATAATTGGCTCTCTCAGAGATGGGGATTGGATCTTAGATAGATAGATCAACTAATAGATTGATATTGACAAACATTGGAGAAACGATGATACATATATAGATCAAAAGATAGATAGGTAGACAGACAGACAGACGGATAGATGGACCACAATGGAAATAGGTGTTTTCAATTTAATGTATCTATGTATTTTAGTGTTATTATATGTATTTACATTAGTGTACAAAATAAAATAAAATAAGGTTACGTAGGTTTATCCAGTTTATTCATTATTCAAATTAAGTTTTCATACCTGCTGGCAATCATCATGAATACCAGCAGACTGCCATTAGTACTCATTGACCGCAGAATATTATATTAGACTATACCATCTTGTTTTTATCTGTCTGGCATTCAAATATTTCACGTTTTACCTGGAATTCAACATAAACATAACACATTCGTAGATGAAGAAGCTAGGCGGTGTCTGTTCTGAGTACAATGCTCGAAATGTGTGATATAAATGTTGATACAATTTTCCAACTGTTTGTTGCCATTTGACAGCTGTTTGGTTGTTTTCTGTTTTTCGGGTGTTGTTTAATGTTGGCCCAACAAACATACAGGATCACTCTAGCCGGCTGTTTATGGGCTAATCCGATAGCTTGGTTCACCTGACCCGCACGTCGGGGGGGGGGGGGCTCTGTTTAGAGGATCTTTCCCCCTAACAGTGACCATATATCCCAGGTGTAATGATAGATCCGCTTATTCAGCCGTGTACTAACTGCTTTGGCACACTTTGAACTCTACATTATTATAACTTGCCTGCCTCATGTTGGCCAATAATCCAGTTTTAATCCATCATATCAAACGTGGTACTCATTTCTGGATAATTAATGCATGTATCACATGAAATATCAACAGCCTTTCGGTAGATTTGAACACCAAAAAAAGAAAACCACTTTAGCACTCAGAGCAACCTAATGTAACTTCATCTGTTTAGCTGAGCTAGTAGCACGATTGGTCAGAGACCTCAAAGACCTGGATTCGACTCCCGACATAAGCCTGGAACATGTTTCATTTTATATTTCAGCCTTGTATAGATTTACATTATAAATTTGTGCTTGATGACAATATCTGTCTGTCATCATCAACAAAGCTAATAAAGGAGAAGAAAATCATTATATTCAGCATTTAATCAATCGGTGAATCAAAATCAGTCAGATCACGTTTCTAGTTAAACTTATTTGTGCCTGGTTTTAGTAAATGCTGGAAAAAACGTCTGAAAAACCAATTTGTAGACACATATATATTTTGAAGTTCTTTTTTTTGAGCATTTTATGTGGAGTACGGCCTACATCCCTAGGAAGGGCGCCTCCATGGTCTAACTGATAGTGCGCTGGCTCGCAGATCACTACCACCTGAGTTCAAATCTCGGTATCGGCATATCTGACGGGTGTTTCATCTTTGACTTTGCCTCATTACTTTTGGAGGTTGTTCCGCCCATGTAGCCTACTATGTCCACAAAAGTGGCTGTAAAACATCAATCAATCATCATCATCATCATCATCATCACGTCCCTAAGAAACAAACCATATTTATATGTTGCTCAGTTGTGATTGTAGCAAACTTCAGTGACAAGTACCCTTTGAACTGGGCCGTTATTCCCTTCCTAGTATCTATTTTATCATCTGTTGTTACTGTTAGCCATTCAGCGGTTATAAATTGTTGATATTTATCAACTGAAATGGTTTAAGCCAGCCCGTTAGTATTTCACTGCCAACTACGGCGTTCATTAATTTATTGACGTTTATCGGGCCATATCTTATGCCGAACTACACCGGGCTTTATATCGCTCCATCGGGACGTCCAATTTTCACGGATTAATTTCCAGTTTCTAATAACACATCCGAAACATCATTGACTGGATTCCGTTCTCATTTGGTAGCTCCTACTTATAAACAAGATTGGCATGTCGTAGGTGTGTGTGTATCAATACAGACCCGTACTGATACGATGACTGATTGTTTGGTCAGTGGGACAACAATATATTATGACTTGATTTAGACTTGACTTACCAATAAATCTTTTCAGAGTCAGTCTTATACAAATGCTCAAGTTACAATTAGTTCTGCATTATTAATAGTATTTTTTATTATTATCATTACTTTATTACTACAATTGAATTATGATGATTATTATCATTATGAAATTTTATTATGATGATTATTATTATTATTATTATTATTAAAAAAGCTCAGCTTGTTTTCAGCTTAATTTACACAATAGTGACATCCTCTGCTATGTACAGATATAGTTGATTGGTATGGGGTAGAAAATAAACTGGCCCACAGCTGTAGCTGAATAAATTAAAGTGCATTTTAAACGGTCGTGTGTTTTCTATGTTGATGGTGACAGCAAAACACAAATGTTTATAAAAAAAGTTGAATTAAAAATTTCTTCTCAAACACTTTCATCTAAGATGATCTGTGTACCCTTTTCTGGTGATAATGCCTTACAGTTGTGCGTCTGTCAAATAAATCTCGAACTTCTGCCCTGATTGAAATGAAACTGCTGAATCATCGTAACTGAGCTGTGTCACTCAAGTAACTGAAGAGACTGATAAATCACCAATCCTACCATGTTTGACCTATTGTCACATCCTTGTCATGCTGCTTTGTTCGTATCCTAGCAGAGTATGAAATCTGTCGAACAGTAGATGGAATTTAGGAAAAGCATTTCCTATTGCTTTTCAAGATATTTTGGGTTTTTTCTCTGTATTTCCCAGTTTGGGATATTTCTCAGTTTGGGATGTTTCCCAGTTTGGGATATTTCTCCTCGGGGATCTGATGTTCTTGTGTATTAATCATGTACTGATATATTACAATGTGTAGTGAATATGAAATGTTAATACTAATATTAGTACGAGGGTACTATGTTTTACACGTATGTTCTCTCCCTCTCCCCCCCTCTGATCTGTCCGAGCTGGAACTGTGGTTAGCCACAGACCTCTAGCACCAGTGTTCAGATCCTGGCCTAGCTTGATAGCTGAGGGGAGTTTCATCTTTGATTTCACTTAACATTTCTCAACATAGAAGGAAGTGTGTAAACTATACATGCCAAGAATCAGAATGATAATCACTGTATATTCTATGCATTTATCTTTCTATCATATCTGTAATATTAATATCGGTTATTGTGTACTTTCAGCGGTGAATCAGGTGCAGGTAAAACGGTAGCCGCTAAGTATATCATGGGCTATATCACAAAGGTGTCAGGAGGTGGCAGCACTGTACAGGTAGATTTCTCTGTAACCAATGCATCATATTTACTTTTAAAATTACCTGTTTTGTTTGGAGTAAAGCTGTGGTTTTTTTGTTGTTGAAATGATATCTAGGTTCTCGTTAATAGGAAATGTGTTTGTGCGTGTATGTTTGTGTGTGTGTGTGTGTGTCTGTGCTGTGGCCAACAACTTTGGTACATCAGCTAATGAGACTCTTCTACTACAACTAGCGACTGAGTTAAACTGATGAAGAGAACTTATTATTTTCCTGACTGTTCAATCCTTATTTCTTTCATTGTATTAATAACATTATCTTAGACTAGTGTATGTATTGTCCATCTTGTGACTTTTCTGAACAATTCCCTTTGTTGCTGTACACATTGTCCATCTTGTGACTTTTCTGAACATTTCCCTTTGTTGCTGTACACATTGTCCTTCTTGTGACTTTTCTGAACATTTCTATTTGTCACTGTACACATTGTCCATCTTGTGACTTTTCTGAACATTTCCCTTTGTCGCTGTACACATTGTCCATCTTGTGATTTTTCTGAACATTTCCCTTTGTCGCTGTACACATTGTCCATCTTGTGATTTTTCTGAACATTTCCCTTTGTCGCTGTACAGTAAAGTCTTCTAAGTGCCATATTTTGAGGTTGTACTATTCGGATGTTGTTTTCAATTTGTTGTATTAGAGTGTTAATTTAATAAACCATCATTGTTTACGATATGTTCATCAGTAAGCCACAAATGGTGATACATCCTGGTTTAATTTTGTTCTGTTTTTGTATGAATCACAAGTATAGGAGATAATATAGGAGATAATATAGGAGATAATATAAGAAATAATATAGGAGATAATATCTCTCTCAAGCTGAGAGTCACAAATTGTTATTAAAATATTTACATAGTTCATTAAAAAATTTAAACTACGATAATTGGATTTTCCAACTCTCTCTCTTTATCACACACGCTTGTGCGTTTGTGTGTGTGTGTGTGTGTGTGTGTGTGTTAGCAAACTTTCCAGCCCCATCTGGTTTCTGTCATATTGACAGAGTCCAGAACTGCTAGCCAGCATCATTCATCATCCATAATGTCCATAACAGCTCACCCCTAGTCCTTGGCATATTACATAATGAGGGAGGTCAGTTTAAAGAACATAACCACGTCCCCCCCCCCCATCGTGATGTTTGAAGTGACCTGTTTTCTACCACAGTCCTCACTTAAAGAGCAAATTGTGCCAATATTTGGATATTTTACATGACAGATTCAACTGGATTAGCTGACAGAACGTTCCAGGAATTTTTTTTTTTTTTTTTTTTTTTTTTTTTTTTTTTTTTTTTTTTTTTTTTTTTTAATACAGTCAGGCAGGGGTCATGGTCTTGGGCACGTCATCTCCGTATTTCCATACTGTCCCTCCGTGAGCAGTTTATGGAGGTTGCAACTGTGTAGTGCGTTAGCTGACAGAACCTTCCATGATAATCCATAATACCACAAGACACACACGTACATCAGCTGTGAATGAACGCCAGCCAATGGAGGTTAGCATTGTGATTGTGAGGTGTGGGAATGCAGCTTGCTCTGACGTGACTTGTATACTCCACGGGGTGATGGGTTACAATAGGATTGCACAGCCAGAGAAATATTGCATAAAATATTTTGTAAAACATAGTGTTGACAGTCAGTTTCAATACAGTATATCTTCCACTGATGAATAAATACTACTACTACTATTACTACTACTACTACTACATAATAATAATAATAATAATAATAATAATACATGTAATACTACTGCTACTACTACTAATAACAATTATAATATTAAAAATATTGTGCCTAATATGATTGATCTGAAAATCAGGTAGAAGTCTTTTTCTGCCATGTGTTCCTATCCGTGTCACCACGACCTGACATTTAAATCCTTCTCATTGTTGTAGCCATCAGTATTTATATGTAATTTCAACATTTCCTTTTCCTTGGGGCCAAGCTACACGCTACATCGATCCCCCAAATATAACATGTAATTATATGCTTGGTATAATATATAATTAAGTTATTGTATGATGTACAACTTGTGAAATTTGGAAAATAAATATATCAAAAATTATTGATAGTATTTACTGGAGAAATAAACCTTCGGCTGGTAGGGTTTAGGCTGTATTTCAATTCTTCAAGATACGACACACTTCTAATCTCCTTCAATGAGCTGTTCTATAAATCATTGGTTGCTGTGCTAAATGTACAATCACCATCTGACTTGAGCTGAAACATGGCTATCAGCAATGGATGGTATGCGAATGTATAAATTGTTCTTTCTGGATGACTTATTGAAGAAGAAGAATTCACTTGGATATATAGTTGCAGTTATAATAACAAAACCTTTTTACAGCATCTTTCACTTTTGCTTTTAGACTTTTGTTTTTCCCTGTTTCATTGCTGTAAAATTTAAGTTTTTCTACATCTCACCACTTACTCTATGGTAAGAGCGTAGGACTTTCTTACTCATGGCCATGCTGTGCGGATGGTCGGAGGTTCGAATCCTGGCCATGGCACTATAGTAGGAGGAGTTTTTCATCCAGCGAGACAACTGGCAAGGTTTCTCCACCGAATATGCCATATATTGTAAATTCTAAATTCGTTTAGAATGAAGTCCTAGTGGTGAAGCAGTGAGTTACAGACCATATGTGCGTCTCCCTCATTTGAGGTAGCTAAGCCACTAAAAATAACTACCATTTCGGCCATTATTATTATTATTTTGATCACTGATGTAGAAAATATTTTTACTATCAAGTGTGAAGTGCTGCAGACTTCATAGCAGTGATTTTCTGAATTTTAATTCCGATGCTGACGTCACAGAGAACTGAACTTTTTGTGCAAACATAAAGACGATCCCTCCTACCAGAAATTAATAGGGGCACATGAATATGATTTGTGAATGCTGTATAGGCAAAAATATATTATCTGCATGTGTGCATGCATGCATTCATAGATGTGCATGTGTGTGTGTGTGTGTGTGTGTGTGAGAGAAAGCATAGAGAATCACGAATTGTGAATATAATGCTGTATATATTATCTGCATATGGGCATGCTTGGATGTGTGTGTGTGTGTGTGTGTGTGTGTGTGTGTGTGTGTGTCCACAGTCTAACCAGAAATCAATTAGACTTGTGCTTGTCATAAATTATGATTACAAATAATTATATCTGTCTTGTAGCATGTGAAAGACATCATACTTGAGTCAAATCCGCTACTTGAAGCATTTGGTAATGCCAAGACAGTGAGAAATAATAACTCTAGTCGCTTTGTAAGTAATCAATACTAACCATTACATGAGTTATGTCATAACTAACAATATCTGTGACATAATAAAATAAAATATATTTTAAATATGATATTTTGTATGATATAAAATTACATTCGGAGTATGACCTTTGCTTTGAAAGAAATCAGTTATAGATGTTACTGAACAGCAAGTTATCTTGCAGGGAAAATATGTAGAAATCCAATTCAGCAGAGGGGGTGAACCCACTGGTGGGAAGATCTCAAATTTTCTGCTTGAAAAGGTGAGTCATTAAATTGCATCATATATATGTGCTAAACTTGAACATGCTTCTTACTATAAATACTAATAGAAATGCAGGTGCTACATTTGAGCAGATGTTTGAGCAATGCACTGCAGAAGTCTATTTTGTGAGTTTTATTCAAATTCATGCCTCTGTTTGAGGGATATCTCCCTAGGGGGTCGTCCCTTGCCCATATTGGGGAAAGAATATACCGATCTTGCTACGCATGCCCATTTGGATCCCGGGCAAGTTGTTAGGTCAGAGAAAATATGCCAACCGGCCAGTAACATGAAAGTCAGTAGGACTGTTTGAAACAAGATGGATTTCAACACTCGGATTAAGCCAGAGGCATGGTCAATCTAGAACAAACCCATATTTGAATACGTGAATCTATTCTGTATGTAGATAGCATGTTTTGATATACAGGTATATGTAAAGAATGCCCTAAAATATGATCTCACTGAAGGTGTTGTTAAAACAACAAATTTCTTTTGGTCAACAGTACAACAGGCACATTATTTTTCGTGAATTAAGCCATGAATCCAGCATTAATTTATTCAGGATACAATAATAAACATATACATAATATAAACTCGAGATGTGACTCTTTTATATTTGTTTCACACTTGTCTAAAGAATAGTTTAGTTTATTCTGAAACAATCCTGCTGAAGAAATAATGCTGTCAGTGTGGCAGTTGTGTGAAAACTATGAACATTCAGTATCACATGATCACTGCTGCTGCCAATATTGAGTCACTGGGCGAAATGAAATGGGTGCACTCCGCCTTTATACAACTATATGTAAGTGAGGTGGCTGATATGTTGCACGTGTTTAATATTAAATGTAAACATGGGAGAAATATAATACTTTTCTTACCTTTGTGAGACAACAACTTAAACACAGTTAGATCTAGGAAATATACAAAATTGAATGAACAAAATATCCATTTGCTTTCATTGTTGAAAAAACCTGGAATGGTCATTTGCCTTGTAAACATCGAGCTTCGGTCATCTTCCACTTGGTGTTGCAGTCGTAGCGGGATCGGTCTATTACCCATTCCTTGTGATAGGTTTTTTTTTTTGCACATGGATGACCATCATTCTCTGGGGCTGTTGACTTGATATATGTAAACTGCCGCCAATAACAACAAGCCTGATGCCCAGAATACAAATGATAATTGGTCAATTCTATGCACTCCCATCAATCAAAATAATTTTACCAGGAATATCTTAACATACATCAGTACTGAAACACAGGTAATATATATATATATATATATATATATATATATATATATATATATATATATATATATAAAATATACTATACACACACACACACAGAGGCCTCGACATTAACGGTTGTCCACCTGTCCGGGACAACCAAACTGCGTAACCGAACAAGTAAAACCACATGCTTGGTTGTCTGCCATGTCAAGTCGTATTTTCAATTGTTCTTGAGTCAATGTCAATAACCGCAATTATCATGAAGTGAGTCTACCAATTTTTGGACAGGTAAAAATGAAGTGTCCGATGTGACAAGTGGCAAAAAAAGTTAATGTCAAACCCTGACACAGAAGCTTACTGGGTGTCTCTGTGGTCTAGCGGTAGCGTGTTGGACCAGAGATCACTACCACCCGTGTTCGAAACTTGGCCTGAGGACATCTGAAGATTGTTTCGTCTTTGACTTTGTCTCATTATCTTTGGCGATCGCTCGGCCCATTTAGCCTACCTTTTGCACAAAGGTGGCCATAAAACATCAATTACCAATCACACACGGACACTTACCAGTAAACATGCAGACACATGTCTTAGTTCGGTCCCATTATAATAATGGACTGTGTCACTGCGGTCCATAGACGTGGACTGCGCTATGAGTGATCTGCAGTGAGCAGCAGTTGTCTCCAGGCAAAGAGTCTGTACATTAGAGGTAGAACTAGACAATCGCAACATCACAAAATTTTGGAAAAAATCCACAATAATCAATTGAATAACTAACACAACAAGGAAATAAAATAATCATTTTTTTAAAAGGTCTGTACATTTTTGCATCATTTCTGCATCTTCATAAATATTAATATTAATTTGGCATTGACTCTATTTGGGGAGGATTACCTTCTTGTGGTTCTACTGCCAGTGCTGGCTGTTATGTCATTTACTTAAGTTCTGTCTTTCACAGGTTTAGTGTAATCAGCACCAAAATTAAACACTGATTCATTCACTGTTGCAATTGGAAGTGCTTAGACTTAGAGCATATAACTTATACTGGCGGATAAACGTTGTGCGATATCATTTATTACGTAATACATTAGTTTGGGTTCTCGACTTACAAAGTTAACCTTCACTACCGTCTCTTTCCAGTCTCGTGTTGTCAGCCAGAATGAAGACGAGAGGAGCTTTCACATATTTTATCAGCTGATCACTGGCGCCAGCAAAGAATGGAAAGGTCACGTATCATCACTCGGTTAAGACAGAACGATAATACAAAATGATACTCAATTCCAGTTAGATAATGTCAGCATTCATCAGATCTTGGTGTTTTTGTTTTTTTTTTAATCTTCGGGTAGACTTTTAATAATAAACAGTTGCGTTTAAGCTTCGTTTGGAATTAATTAATAGAAATAGAATGTGTGTAATTATTTACTCGTACCTAGACCTATCTTCAGTTTTACTAATTTTGATTTAAAGCTTGTCTTGTTTTGGTAAACTGTCTCGTATTTGATGAAAAATGTTATGGAAACGATTTGATGAAAAATTTATCTTTTCACTGTTTCTTTGCTTATTGAAGGAAGCAATTCGTGCTGCATCAAACTTTCTAAATTTCTGCGTGCTTTCATTACCGAAAAGTGGACTCATTTCTGTCAGATAGCATGCTTCTGTTGGAAACTGTATCATATCTTTAATTAAATGGCTTCAGATTAAATGTTGTCATCTCACCTGTATACCTTATCACTTTACAGATCAATTAGGCTTGACCAATCCTCAGTACTACTATTATCTTAACCAGAGTGGTGTCTACCAGGTGGATGGTATCAATGACATGAAGGAGTTTGAGGAGACCATGGTAACAATTAGTGTATTGAAATCTCACCCAATAACCATCCAACCCTTTTAAGAGCTTCCTCTTTTTAAAAGGAAATCACTCAAATATAACCATGCTTCAGTACTGAACAGTTTTTACTTATGTGTATCAATGTTTGATGCAAAATTAACTTCTGGTGTAAAATAAAAACTGGTGGCCATATATTTACATATTTAATCTGCGGACCAAGACAGTGTGGATTAGTGTATATAGTGTGCCAGTTTCGATTAGAATGCCAGTTTCGATTAGAATGCTGTGATGTTTATTAGGCAAAGGTATTAAAATATTTGTGATAAATAATTTTAGGTCTAAAAAGTTAATGCATGTTAGGGCCAAATCACATAATTACATACCAATGGACTGTGCCACATTCACATGATTTAATGATGATCTATCCATCAGATTGTTGCTTAGTGATGATATATTAGTTCTCAAGGTGTGCAGAAATATGGTAAAAACTATTAGGAGGTACAATCTTCGGTTTTCCCCAGCGGTTTTGTTGCAATTTGAAAGAAAAACCCCTGGGTGCCGAATGTTCCACACTTGATGAAAAACTTATTTTTAAGATAGTCTCTGAACATTATGACAACATAAGCAAATCTTATGATATAAAGACATGATGATAAAATAATACACTGCTATAAGCATAATACATTCTTGTAATCCATTTAATACGACAGACAACAACGATAGGCAAAATGTATCCATATATCAGATATATAATAAAGACGTCTAGACCGAATATATGTCAAATGTTTTTATTGGTTATTTGTAATATGTAGAACTTTATTTGTATGTACATATCTGATTAGAGATATCTTCTATTATGTTTATATGCAAATATTCATTATTGAGATATATCTCACACATATATGAGGTCAGGTATGGAAATCACATGATTAAAAACAATGAAAAAGTTCACAGCATTCATCATAAACAATAGAAAAATCCAATATGTCACAGATGGGGGGAGGGATTTTATTTTGTTGTCAGTATGGCTACTCTTAGCCGATATTTAAGTACTACTTTTTAAATGTAAATTGCTGGAAAAGGCCATAGATATATATTTTGTTATATCTATGGGAAGTATAGGTGGGGCACCTCACAATATATAGGCATATAGTCATTAATGGTCATGGTGTATCTCAGTGAGTGGGATGTTTTGATCGTAAACTGATTTGACAGTTATGGTGAATCAGTTGACATAGTTTTGTTGGTATATATGTTACAATTAATCTGTATAATCAGGTAATATGTATATTACCTGAAATTTTCAAGTAATATAAATATTTACCTGATTATACAGATCAACTGTAACATATATATACACTTAAATTATTACAGATGAACAAGTGTTTAATATATTGCCTAACCCGAAAAATGTAATACTTATTAGTGCCAAATTTGAATTTATCATGTGTTTGTGGGTAGTATATGGCTGGTGTGTACAATTTGTGTACATATTGCCATTTGAATCAGTCACCTTTGCTAATATACACCTAAAATACTTGTTTGATACTTACTGATGTTTCATTGATTGTTATTGAAATTCCTGTATATGAGTTATTGTAATGTTAGTTTATTAGATCTTTGACTCAGTAAATAGATCTAAAATTCAGACTATATATATTTTATTATATTAGATAATATATTTTTATTTATTATATATATATATATATATATATATATATATATATAATTTTATAAAGAACTGGAGCTGATTCCATAATCATCAAAAGTCCTGTTTACATTACACTATATGTAATCCAACATTTTGTCACATGACTGTTGTTGTAAAATTATTCAGATTTTATATTATTTACGCACACACACACGCAAACACACACACACACACACACACACTATCACATATATATATATATATATATATATATATATATATATATATATATTCTCCACAGCATGCCATGTCTGTGATGGATATTGGCATTGATGATCAGTACAGTGTATTGACGCTCGTTGCTGGAATTCTACATCTTGGTAACATCAGCTTTGTAGAACAAGCAAACTATGCTGCTGTAGAGAAGGAATCTTGTAAGTTTGACATTAACTATACATGCTACAGTGCTGATGATGTGTGTTATTCCGTTAAACTGTATGTTGTTCTGTTGGTGTTGACAGTATGTGTTACTCTGACAATGTGTCATCCCATCTGTGTTGACACTGTGTGTTCTGTCAGTGTTGACCATATGCATTGTTCTGTTGATGTCAACAAAGCATGTGTGTGTGTGTGTATATATATATATATATATATATATATATATATATATATATCACTTTATTGTTTTTATTTGATAACAATACATTCTAAACAGTGATTCTTTTTTATAAAGTAAGCCAGCAACAAACAAGCATACAGACAGTTTTAGTAAACCACTGTTTTCTCTCTCCACAGTTCTAGAATATCCATCATTTCTACTTGGCATAAACAAGGAGTCCCTACGTTCTAAACTGACTAGTAGGGTTATGGACAGCAAGTGGGGTGGAAAGGTGGAGAATATCAACGTAACTCTTAATACAGAACAAGCAGCACAGACCAGGGATGCTCTAGCTAAAGTACTCTATACGAGACTGTTTGACTATCTTGTCTCTGTAAGTCGGACTAGGTGAAGTCACTGTGTGTGTGTGTGTGTGTGTGTGTGTGAGATCTGAGGTGTTTTTGATGCCTTCTAATTTGGTGGAGTCTTAAGGTGAAACAATGCATTTCCATGTAGGCTGTTAACCAGGCCATGGCACAACCCGTTGAGGAGATCAACATTGGCATTCTGGATATCTACGGCTTTGAGATCTTCCAGAAGAATGGCTTCGAACAGTTCTGTATCAACTTCGTCAATGAAAAGCTACAACAGATATTTATAGAACTGACACTCAAAGCGGAACAGGTAAAACTAATCTGGGAATAATTTAAGATTGGCCGTATATATATATATATATATATATATATATATGCCGTACTAAAAGTGGCATGATACACAGAATATTATATGCAACATCATACACATAGTGCTACAAGTTACATCTTATAAATACACACAGTAAGACAAAGTGACTTGTTGACATTTTGTGTTATACACAGTACACCCAGAGATATTTTATATAATAAGTGTGGCACTTTGTCTTACTGTGGTACAACTAACAAGCTAAATTTGATCCTATAAACCATTATAGGTTATAGGTTTTGACATTCATTTTGTTTTTGTTGCATTACATAAAATACTATAAGTGACATGGTTTATTACACACAGTACTACACAGTATGATATATACACACACACACACACACACACACATATATATATATGGTCTATCAATGGCATAGAGGTTTGAGCACTTGGCTGCCAACCTCCAGGTTGTGAGTTTTTATTTATTTATCTCATGCCTATGTTGGTGGGATTTGGTTCTCTTGGCAGATGCTCCTCAGTGAAATGTCCCAGATGTGACCAGTGTTTAGGTTATATTATACACAGCTAAAAACACACACACACACAAACGCACACACAGACACACACACACACAAAACAGACACACATAAATACCGGTATATAATAATCCGTTTTCAGGAGGAATATGTACAAGAAGGGATTGTCTGGAAGTCTATACAGTACTTTAACAATAAAGTTGTTTGTGACTTGATAGAATGTAAACAGCCTCCTGGTATCTTTAGTGTCTTAGATGATGTCTGTGCCACAATGCATGCTGTATCTGAAGGGGCTGATGAGAAGCTGTTACAGGTGAGATGAATTGTATTGTTGTCATATTGTATAATAAGTTGCTATACCTCAAAATGGTCTTCCTCGTTTTAATTTGTGATAAATAGTTGCGCTGAGCTAATTATGGTATGATTATTGTATGATGGTATGATTGCAGTTTAGTCTTGTACTGGGTAATATATGATAAATTAATATAGTAAAAATGGTCATGCTCTGATCATAGCGTGAGGTAATTCAAAACAATCTTACAGGTAGGTGTAAGTGATCATTTGTGCGAAAAATTGACACAGGTCAGAATGGTCTCATTATGGTTGTGTGTATGGAACATTTTATTTTTAGATTAATGTGTGCATAGTTGTATTTGTATTTAGATTTATGGAGGTAGGTCTCGAAGGATGTTTAGATATGTTGATGCTCTGTGCCTGTTGCCTCTATATGTACCCTAAAACACACACACACACACACACACAGTTTACTATTATTAATTTCAATGGGATATTGTCTATTTGGTTTACAGAAGCTCCAGGTGTCTAGTGGCTCCCATGAACATTACCAAGGTTGTCATTCTGGATTTGTTATACATCATTATGCTGGAAAGGTAACACACTTATATTTTTAACATTCTTTTGGTTGTTGTTATTATTGTTAATATTGCATTAGCTCTTCAGCTATGCCTACATCTCTGTGTGTGTGTTTGTTTGTGTGTGCGTGTGTGTGTGTGTGACCAGATATAAACTTATAGGTGAACACACATGATATGTTACAGGTACAATACGATGTTGGTGGTTTCTGTGAACGTAATCGAGATGTGTTGTTTACGGACCTTATAGAGCTCATGCAATCGAGTACCAAGTAAGCTTTAGCAGTCGCTGAATTAACCATACAAGTATAACATGATACACTACTGTTATAGATTATTGTTGGAAACATTTCGTCAATTTTTAGTTTCTATCATCAGCAAAAGACAGCCAAAGACCAGCTTATATCGATATTAATAAAGCAGAAACAGTGTTCACGCCAAATGATACAGTTACTGCGTATACTCGTATACAATATATGAAACTGGTGCTTCCATGGTCTAGCAGTAGCATGTTGGACCACAGATCACTACCACCCATGTTCGAATCTCGGTGTGGGCATGTCTGAAAGTTGTTTCATCTTTGACTCTGCTTCATTACCTTTGGAGGTCGCTCATCCCATTTAGCCTACCATGTGCACAAAAGTGGCCATAAAACATCAATCATCATCATCTCATATATAAGACAAATGATCAGTTTTACCACTTTAAAGAGTGTTGCATTGAACCTTTTGTGTAAAATGAGTGGCAAACCATCGTTTAGTTAAGTTAACAATTGGGTCAAATTAGCCATGAATGGTGAATGAATAGGCTTGTTAAAAAAGTTTTTATTTATAGAGGTATTTTCAATGCATCCACATTTCTGTGGCTGAGTGGGTTAGGATGAGGTATTTCTTACTTACGCTAATTAAACCTCAGAAGTCGAAGATGAACCCTGACCATGGTACTATAGTTGGGGCCATTTTATATCCAACCAATCAACTGGCAAGATTTTCTTCACCAGATTCCAAATTAAAATTTATTCCTTTTTAGTCACCGTAGAGACATTTCAAATTATGAGTCATCTGATTTTTACTCGTTTGAGATAGCCCACCATGTAAAAATCAGTCATTTAAGTTATGATTATTATTACATTATGCGTATATTCAAAATACCATTTTGGTGTTTTGATCTGTTGTGGTGTATGTTGAGAAATAGTTCCACGAATCAACTCCTAGTCTGTGTAGTTAGTCAGCAAATATTTGTTTAGATATCATATTTGTAATTTTTCATATTCATCTCTGTCATAAAATCTATTGTTCAGTGTCAGTCCTAAGGTATTTCTTAATGTCTTATTATTATTGGTTTCTTTATATATTCCGTCATTTCTAATTGTAGCATTTTCATCAGAAGCCTCTTCCCAGAATCCCTCAGTGGTATGACGAAGACGAGACCTACCACGGCAGGTAGTAAGATACGGGTAAGTTTGATCAGCCATTACTTGAAGCTACTACTAATATTAATGCCACCTAATCAGTTTGTCATCTGACATTAATTTCTATCTGATGTGCTTTTCTCTTGTTGATCTTGTTTTGTACAAATTATTGATCCTATTTCTAGTTTGAGCAGACATTTTTCAAAACTGTTTAAATCGCTAGAAAAACTTGACATGTAAAATGGCAGTTAAATATAAACAATATTGCTGGTTCTCAAGTATTTGAGTTTAAAAGGTGGATTTTGAAATATGCTGTAAAATATTTGGTGGTGTATTGATATTTTGTATTCTGTTATTATTTATTACCCACAGACACAAGCTAACAAATTAGTGGAAGCTTTGATGAAATGTACACCTCACTACATTAGATGTATTAAACCCAATGAGACGAAAAGACCCAAAGACTGGGAGGAGAGCAGGTACGCAATACTCGACTGATTACAATTCGAATCAACAAACATTTAATGGGCTTCAGGTCAAATCTTGTGACACTAACTTCCAAATGTGTTTTTTTCTTTTCTTTGTTATATGAATTACATTGAGCTGTATTTATAATAATCCATGTTTTTATTCACTAAACTGTGAAATTAAAGTTTTTTGCTTCTTCTGGTCAATGGTTGTGTTTAGATAAATGCCTAGATGCCACATTGACTTGTACATTGTGGCCTATGAGGCACTTTGTTATTCAGAAATTGAACAAGTTTTAGATAGTAAAGAGACTTGCGTATATTATTGAACCTCTGTGCGCGTGCACACACACACACACACAGAGAGAGAGAGAGAGAGAGAGAGAGAGAGATGACATTTTGCTGTCCATGATAAATTCTGTGGACTTAATAGTTTCATTTAAATGAGTTTCAGACCTGTTATCATGTGCAAGTCAAACGTGTTATCATGTGCAAGTCAAACGTGTTATCATGTGCAAGTAAATTCCATGGATCATCCTAATTTGCAAACAAACACAAATAAAGTGCCTCAAAATGGAAAAGTAAATAAAGACCAAGGAGAGAATGTATTTGTTTTGATACTTTGATAATAGATTTTATAATTTTAAAGTTTGGATTAATGTGAGCATTATTCCATGTATTGTATATATGGTGTATAAAGCCAACAAACGAATGGACTTAAAGTTGGACATAACCCTTTGTCTTGCTCAATTATCTTAGCTTAATAGTATGTAATAGAAATTCATTGTAATATGGAACCATGAAGGGCAGTTGTTGACACCCAAACGTTTGTTATCTTAGTTGTAATCTGTATAATCTAGAATACATCGGCTCACCAGGGTGAAGGGTGTATTCCGCGGATGAACCGTGGTTGATTTGATGGCATTTATTTGTGCAGTTTCTGTGTTTTGTATTAGATCCTAGACATTGTACGAAAGTGTTTAGAAATGGCTAGCCACTGTATCTTAAAATTTTTATATGGCAAGATTACGTGTGACTTTTAAATTTTAAATTTGATGTTAACCTGACAGGGTGAAACATCAGGTGGAATATCTGGGCTTAAAAGAGAACATCCGAGTGAGACGAGCTGGATTTGCTTACAGGCGAGAATTTGACAAATTCTTACGAAGGTAATGCACTAATTAATTAATTCATTCATTCTTTCATTCATTCATAGCTACACTATAATTTATAGCATTCACTACATATATCAGGTATGCTTTGATCCCATTGCAGATGCTATAAGCTATATCATTTACTATATATTAATAAAAAAAGGTAGAGTAATATTTATAACATTATTGTTATTAATATCAGCTTAAAAGTGGCATCGACCTTGGATACATGTATTCATCGTCATAGATTCACTGCTCATACCATTCCAAGAATGAATCAGTAAATTTTCAGAGTTTTAATGAAAAAGCTAAAATTTGCTAATGAGTCTCACATTTCCATGTTGAACATTCCATACTAAAGAAGCATTCATACAAAAGGCTCTATCACCATATAGAGAATTTCAGCTCCAAGTGATCTCTGTAAGATATTTATCAGGTCCTATTCAATAATTGGGGTACTGGATCATTTAGTACATCGAAGGTGTATACCTTATATTGGAGTCTGACTTTGACGAATAGCCACTCTAAGCCTATGAAGATATGTGAAATGTTTACGTTAGATGACCATATATCACACATAGCTACGTGCCATCAACATAGAAGTGGTAGTTCAGAGTGTGGAGGGAGTTGGATGAATGTCACTAAGGAACCTTTGTTTAGACGTCGTAGTTGGCTTCAGTGACGTTGTAGTTGGCTTCAGTGACGTCGTAGTTGGCTTCAGTGACGTCGTAGTTGGCTTCAGTGACGGAACATTGAGGAACACCAGAGTCCATCTGCATCATGCTGTTCGTCCATACTGATGGGTATCTTTTTGGAGAGGTAGAACCAGATTAAGTACTATACCCGGTGATGCTTCGGACTGTTGAGATGTTTTAAAACAGATAGACCAGGTGTTGGACAAACGTTTACTTTACATCATCTAAATAAAAGATGTAGTATACATGTAACAGATATGATAAAATGACATCAATGAAAGAAGCTATAATAACAACATGATGAGGTTTTTACCTCCTGTCAACAATTATAGTTACATGATTATAGTTACATAATTTTTTTTAAATTACCTGCTTTGTCTAGTCCCCCTGGTGGGGATCCTATGCTACAATGCCCCCACCTGGTGACTGCTTTTAAAACTGCAAAATAAATCTTCGATGGCTGTTGGTGTTAAAAGCGACAGAGGTCTCACAGGACTGTTAGTATTACAGCCATCTGATCCTGAAGTATATTTGACAGGAGAGCATGTTCAGGAGAGCATGATATGTATTATGCACTGATTGACCTGGTTCATGAAGATTGCTTTGTTTTGTATGGTTCTTAATTCTTATGTTATTGAAGAATTTTCAGAAGAAAGCAATACAAACCTGAACATACTAAAACAATTTTCTTATCATAGCCGTTTTGTTTTGTTGTTTATAGATACATGACTCATTCATCTAAATGATGATGATGATGATGATGACAACGATGACGGAGAATCTGTTATATTGGTGATTCATGATGTGTCATAATTCCCAAAGTTGATCTCACATGAAAAATTTGGGTCAGAAAAGTACATCTTGTTCTCAAACAGGTATGCCATCCTGACGCCTGAAACATGGCCGCAGTGGCGAGGCGACATCAGGAGTGGAATTAATCATCTCATGAACAGTGTACACATGGATCCAGACCAGTTCCAACTTGGTAAAACAAAAGTCTTTGTCAAGAGTCCTGAATCTGTAAGTATATTATTATGTCTTTGGTCGATGGCCATCCTACTGTCTTTGCAGTGCCATCCTTTGCGAGAGAAAATTGAAAAGTCATCTTTGTTGATTTTGTTATTTTAGTTATCAAAATTAACCAATCTAGGTGTTAAGTTTGTTAATGACAGGTAGTATACTGTATATTTGATCCAAAGCGAAATATGAAATATTATTGTTTGATGGCCATTTTTGTGTACAATCTCAAAAGGGAGTTTAAAGGGTTAGTCCACCTTCATTTCAAATTTTGAGGACTAATACAGCTATACTCACAACTATCATAAATAATGTCAAAATGTGTAAACGATCACCCACATATTAAATAGTCCATTTCAAAGTGCTGATTAATCGACTTTTAATGGCCTGTGGGCGCCGCCATTTTGAAGCAGACTGAGATTGGAAGCTCCTGAATGCTGACTTGGGCATATCCGGTTGACCTAAAGTCTGTAGAGCCTGTACAAAAGCATGTAAACAAGTGTGAACAAAGAGCTATTCCAGAATTAAATGGCATTATACTGTTAAAATTATGAATGATATACAACCATATCAATTTGAGCCAGAAGGACCCTTACAAGAGGAAGATGATTCAAAATGGCTCAGATATTAATGCTCAAGAGCAACTATAATCCGCATCAGTCTAGAGAGCGCCCGTGTGACATCAGAGCATTTCAGTTTTCTCCTTCCCGCCTTAGAATCTGGCTTCCGGTGCAGCCGTAATGTCGGCCCTCCACTAATTTTGATTATTTCCCTATATCTATGATATCAGGTATATTTTGTGATTATTATTGTGGAATTTTTGGTTACTGTTAAAAACTGTCCCTTTAAGTGAAATGAAAAATGAAACACACTTCAGACACACAGCTGTTAGCATTTGAACTGAGGTCTTTTGACAACCGTGCTACTAGCTCACAATGAAAATGCCATTTTTTATATAAAAAGCAATGAGAAATGCCGATGTCTCGTGTTACCTTAAAAGACTTCTATGCTTTTATACATCGCATGTGGAAAAATAATCATAAAACAACAACGTTTTGTTGGTTTGTATTTAATCTAAAGGGAAGAGCAAGCACCAATTTTGATCGTATCATATATTTTATCTGGGACGAGAAAATGAGCATACATGTCCATGATGTCATGCATTTCGGCTAATATTTTGACATGAATTGAGCTGTAGATTTTTGGCCGCCAATTATTGTCCAATGCTCTGATAAAATCTGCTCATAATTCACTTCTAGTTGCATGTGATATTTATTTCACATTTATCGTCATCGTCACAGTTTGCCAGATTTTTTGTGGAGTCGTTTCCAGTCTTGTGCATTATTATTTGCAGCTCTTCCTGTTGGAGGAAATGAGAGAGAGGAAGTTCGATGGCTACGCTCGCATCATCCAGAAGGCATTCCGCCGCCTCAATGCCAGGAAACAGTATCTGAAACTCAGAGAAGAAGGTCAGTAGGTTATCAGCTGTAAGAAATAATCTGAAGTAATGTTTTTTTAGAACCTTTCTAGGCTAAATGGACCATGGGATAAAATGGCTAATGAAACACCCTTCAGGCACAGAAGCCTGTGACTAGAGATTGGTGTTCAAGCACACTGTCAGTTTAGTAATGGAGCCAACTCCATTTATTATTATCTCTCAATTTAGTGTTGTTTCTATTTAAATTGACTTAATTATTAATTGTCTAAATCATATCTCCCATCCTAAGGTCTATATTCATGTTAGAACCAAGGGACTTGTGTATTATCAGTTTTCTTCTCTGGCGTGAGACATATACAACCTGATACCATCTTCAAATTACCTGGGGCGTATATCATTTCAGACTTCCAGTTTTGGGTATCCAATCTATAATAATCCATTGCCCTCCAAATGTGTACTCGGTTGCAGTCAAGTCAACCAGAGACTCCATCATGGAGCAGTTGGTGATGGGAGGATCCAAACCAAGAGTCTCCCACTTTCTGGTACACTAGTTTGCTCCTGAGACACCAAAACCCAGCATGAGGAGGCTTCAGAAAACACTTGATGTCTGTGTGTGTGTGTGTGTGTGTGTGTGTTTCTGTCTGTCTGTTTGTTTCTAAAGTGCAGTGGGTAGAGCACTACACTGGAAATCTCTAGGTCCAGGTTTCGAATCCCAGTGAACCCTGTATTTGTGCGATGTTTCCATGGAGGGTGTCTCCCCTCACTCCCAGTGTGACCAGTGCTATAGCCAAATAAACCACTCATTCACTGAGTACCAGATCTGAACTATTTTAAGCTAATTTGTTTCTCGTGTTTGACAGCTTCTAACATGGTCTATGGATGTAAGGAACGAAGGCACTTCAGCATAAATCGTGGCTTTGTCGGCGACTACATTGGAATGGAGCACCATCCAGGACTCTCGGCCTTGATCGACAGACGGGAACGGGTCGAATTTGCTCTGACCATGGACAAATTCGATCGCAGGTTCAAGGTCAGTGGAATGAGTATTCGTGTACGATCTTATGCATTGCTCTTTAATTATGTTCTGTGCTGTACCTGTGTGTTTTTAGCTGAAGATTATCATTCGAGTAGGACCAGAAAAATATTTATTCATATCACTAGCCCAGGAAATAACGTTTAGCAGCCCAAATGGGAACATTTATTAGCCCGATGGAAAACTTGACCAGACTCTATGGGGAATGCCAAATTATTTGTTAATAAACACAATAATTATATGTACTAGATGAATTTTTATTTAATAAGATTCAATATCAATATTATTAAAATGTTGCTGTGCTAAAAGTCTCGGCTTTTAGTCTCACATCATTTTAGTAATATTGAATAATCACAATCATTCTGATCATGTTCTTCTCTGTGTACATGATGGCACACTCCAGTAGCACAGTTGGTAGCACAGTGTTGTAAATCTGCAGTCTTCGGTCCAAATCCAAGTGTTACCTGTGCTTGTGGATCATTTCCAATTATCATCCTACTTACCTAGCAATTAGGCCTTCAGCCATCAGTCTTAGATGTGATCAATGTTGAGATTAAATAAAATCACCGACTTCCTCTATCTACATGTTTGTGTCTTGGACAGAAGTCTTTAATTGTTGAAATATATATATATATATATATATATATATATATATGGAATGTTCAAGCATTTAACATACAATTGACACCTATGTAATTTTATTTTTGGCACTCACATTTCAGTATCTCAACATAAAAATATCTTTTTATTTACAAATATGAATTATGTGAGTTACTTCATGTTTTGAAGTGGTTCCAATGGTATCTGTTATAATTGTTATAATTTTCTGGTATACCTTCATTTATATGTTATTCCCTGTCTGCCATCACAGACATGCACCAAATGTAGGCCGCAAATGATGTGCTCTTCGTCTAAAATATATGGTCCTTATTGGAAGCTCTTATTTTAAGCAAATCATGACTTTTAACATTTAGCTGACATGTAAACAAAAATCATGATTTTAATAATCTTACCATTCTGTGCTTTTGCATTCTGGTGATTTCTGTTGATCTATTTTGATGCTATCCACTTTATTTCAACAGTGTACTAAACGAGATTTGGTGATGACAACCAAGAATATATATTTGTTCGGTAGAGAACAGGTAGGTAAAGGACAGTTTGGAAAACTATTTAAACATTAATATTTGTATTGTTTATTCCATAATTTAGGGCCTAGACCCATATTACAAAGCCTTAATTATCTTGGTACATGTAAAGATGCATTACAGCAGTTCAATTATGTTGCGACGTAAAATAAAAGCATAGTGCTTTGATGCATGTTTCATTTCTTGATTTTAAAATCATGTACATCAAGTTTATATATATTTCGTAGCTGGACACTGGATAAGAAAATGAAATTCACATTCTATTACATAATTATTCTGAAATTTACTACAATATAAACAAATTCTCTCCTCTTAAAGTATTACATTTTGACAATGTCTCCCAATCTCAACAGCTAATCCATGACTGCTACAGTGAAATTTTGCAATCACCAACATAAATTTTCTAAATATTAGTCTATTGCATGTATGCATGCATGAGCACACACACACACACACACACACACACACACACACACACACACACACACACACACACACCTATTTATGTATAGTACTGTTCATAATGAGAAGGAAGTAATGGCCTTTTTAATTAATGCATTTGTTTTTGTATCCTTTATTAAGGTGAAAAAGGGTCCTCATAAAGGTCAACTTATTGAAGTGATCAAACGTAAAATTCCTCTGGAAAAGATCTCAAATGTATCACTAAGGTAATATGTGTATCATGATTTATCACACACACACACACACACACACACACACACACACACACATCAGTTACCAGGTCAGTTTGCAGTATCATTTGTGAGGGGTTCTTCAAGTGAGGAATGTTATGTAAAATCAATAGATATCTCATCCATTAACCAAGGTAAGCCATCTATTTGGACAAGTCAGGTGACACATTGTTATTAATGATCTTATTGGATTAAACATCTCTGACACGATGTCAGTTGTTCAAAACCAGCCGAACTGAATCAGCAGCTCTTCTAACATGTTGACACACCAGTTACGCACTCCAGACAGCATCAAATAAAACTTTAACGTCTACGTATAGGAATATGTCTGGCTTGTTCGATATGAATAGGCTTCAGTTTTAAAATATGTGATCTATCAGAAACTGACACCTAAAACAAACTTCATCAACATCTAGTCATTGGAAAACCAATTAATTAAGTAGAGTGTTGTCTTGGTGTTTTGAAGATTTTTCTAGTGATGGTGACTTGGGTATGTACCTGAATTGAAGTACATCTCTTCAATGACAATGCAAATTGACCTGGTTATTGTCAGCGTTACTTTTATACCTTATGATACAGACATTATTGTGTGATTATGGATATTATTAATTTATGCACATTAATAATATAGATATTAGTTATATACAGAGATATTAATTATATTAATAATTTACACACATTAATAGTTTAAAGGAGAGTTTTTCAACAGTCACCTATCGGAGCCACCACAGACCACATTTTGTTGTCTGTGCACATTCTCCCCTCTGCTATATGTGATATTTTGTTTCTGTTGACAGCACCAAACAGGATGATTTTCTCATACTGCACGTACAAGATGACTATGCCACCCTTCTCGACTGTCCGTTTAAAACCGAGTTCATCACGACGCTGGCTAAACGATACAAGGAGAAGACATTCAAAAACCTTCCCGTTGAATTCCACGATGTGTAATACAGCTAACTTACTTCTGGTTATTGGGACAGCTTGTATCATATTATCTAACACTCGTCCTTAAAATAAATCATTAGTTTCTTCGACACAATTACGTTGTGTCTAGAGATATTATGATGACACAAGTATGGGGTTTATTATTTTATTTTGAAGTTACCTTTCTTATCATTCTCATCATCTCAACAGGTCGTTGTTGTTGTTGGGGAGGGGGGGGAATTCTGGGGAGTGGTTATACGTGCAACCCTTAAAGGGTACCTCCAGTGCTCCCCAAAACTATTAATAATGTTTTTCTTGTGATAAAATATTCAGATTATGATATTTATTATCTCAATGAAACGCTGCCATAATCCATAATGGATGTAAAATGTTTATAAGATTTATTAGTGGTCTTTGTTATGGGCTCTGTAAATGGCCGTCAGGATGTGACGTCGGCAAGTTGAATCCGGGTGATCCTGGAAGCTGTCTGCTCGCATACTGTCCAGGTTTAACCTGTTAACTGCAGCGTATATGTTTGTTGGTTATTGAATATAATGGCATCAAATTATATGGATGTAGGGGTATCTTTATGAACCGGAGAAAGCAGACTATCCAAATATCAATCAAAGTGGCAGTGATAGTAAGCTCTGTTCGGATACCGATGGTGAAACTGTTCATAACTTCCACAGTCAAGAAACAGGTAGGTGGGGGGGGGTGTAACTCTTACACCTTTAGCTGAACTGGCTATGGAATTAATAATATTGCCTATCAACAACACACAAGATAAAAAATATCTATTTAACATTGGTGAGACTTAACATAGCAAAATCATCCTAGAACAGTAGCTACTACAATACTCAATAGTAGATCTACTTGTACACACATACACTGTCTAAAGGCCGGTATACAGAGAACCTTGTTTACCTTTTCAACTTTATGACACATGCTTTCAGAATGGTCTTTCACAAACAAATGAATTACTACCAAATGGAAACTTTTTGACCGTGTATCCAGTTCCAATATTGTATAGCCACTGTTGTACAATATCTCTGCGTTCAACATTACTGGAAATAGACACTGTTATCCTTTATTTTTCCCACTTATTATTGGTGCAATCCCAAGCTTTACACAAATTCCACCATAATATATTGTTTACTGTATCGTTGCTAAGTGCATTTACCCACAATTCATCATGCACTCCTGGCTGCTTCCAGAGAGATAGGGATGGCACAGTTCCTGGAATCAGCTTGCTGACATCACACAAGAGATAAATTAGGATGAGGAAGATGGCATTCAATTTCTGTTTTAGTGAAATCATACGTAAAATATCTCTTATGAAGATCCTCATTATAGCAATTTGTGTGAAAATCTTGACTTATCAAACTAATATGTTAAATTATAATTGTCCGTACTATTTTAACCTCTGGAGGTACCCATTAACACTAAATATTGAGTCATTCTACCATCTGTTAGCACTGATCAGTCTTTAACATGTTGTTTACTAGATATAAAATCAGACCACTGTATTTATATGTGTGTGTGTATATATATATATATATATATATATATATTTTATATACAATGTTTGTTTGCTATAACCACTGTTTCTCTGTAGGCTGGAGTTCCATGTAAAAAAGGAAGGTTGGGGTGGAGGCGGTACCAGAACCGTAAAGTTCTTCAATGGCAACGGCAATATGGCTCAGCTAAAGGCATCTGGAAAGACGCTGAATGTTTATATTGGAGCAGGACTTCCTAAAGATTCTAGTAAGCCACTGATTACTTACCGTATAATGAACTGGCACATTTGATTATGCGTAATTATCTTTTTTCCTCCCTCAACCTCTCTCTCTCTCTCTCTCTCTCTCTCTCTCTGTCTGTGTGTGTGTGTGTGTCTCTCTCTCTCTCTCTGTCTGTGTGTGTGTGTGTCT
Source organism: Paralvinella palmiformis (assembly GCA_025642065.1). Lineage (NCBI taxonomy): Eukaryota > Metazoa > Annelida > Polychaeta > Terebellida > Alvinellidae > Paralvinella > Paralvinella palmiformis. The sequence continues at coordinate 505,853 of JAODUP010000295.1, forward strand.
CTCTCTCTGTGTGTGTGTGTGTGTGTATGTTGGTTCAACCTCTAGTTAATCATAATTTGATTATATCTATGGATTACCAGGTTATAGACGTTCAATTAGTTACTTGTATTTAATTCCATAAATGTATCGGCTGTATATGTGTATATTTTTGTCATTGTTATCTCAGTGAATCGAACATACATATTGATATTGTAGAACCTGGCCAGAGGGAACCTGTTAGCCATCATCACTTGCCACAGAACATGAATGTGACACCGGGTCAACAGAAAATACAAGGACAAAGACAGTTTGGCGGCCAGAAGAAGGCATCCCAGCAGAGACCAATGCGAGCAGCACCTCGTGCTCCTGGAATAGCTAGTAGGTTAACAATAATTGTAATGAAACATTTGAAAACAGAATATCTGTTCAAGATGTCGTATAGACTGTTGTAAGTCGCTGTTATATGGCATATATGATTATAACATCAGGAAATTGATACTCAAAAAATATGATCATATCACCCCAGTTCTACATTGGCTACCTGTTAGCCAGTGTATCCATTTCAGGGTGTTACTAATAATTTATAAATATATCAGTGATCTGGCACCTGAATACCTGTGTCAAATGGTGTCCATTCGAAAGTCATCCTCAAAACTCCAGTCATCCTGTCAGATACTATTGCAGCTCGCCTGTCCGAGGTCGCTTTTACCAATAAATAATGATTATTGTTCAAATCTGTTATTGGGTTTTCACAGATATATTATTTGGGATATCACTGTACAGCACCTTTGAATGTCTCCTGCTGGTAAGGAGGGAGGGGGTTAAATGTACATTATTATTGTTGTTGTTGTTTTTAACATTTTTAATGCACCACAGAAAATGATTAAACTCTATCAGAATGTTTATTAAATTAGTGGAAACAAGCTACAAAACATCAATGTGGCTGTGAAATGTTTACCAAAATTTGTAATAAATAGCTTCTTTAATTTCGGTGAGTTTGTTGATATTTTGTTTATTGTCTTGATGCTGGTGGTCAGAAGAATACATGCCAGTTCCATAACATTACCATAGTTCCTACATAGCATGATGACACAAATTATCTGTGGCCTAAATGGTAGTGTGGTTGGAAGGATTTTTCTCCTTTTATTTCAAATCAGTACATTGCCTCCAGAAATGCTCGGACCATTTAATCCGTTATCTGTCACAAAGGCAGCCATAAAACAAGAACAGTTCTATAGAACGTTAAGGAGCTGTCATGGGGTATGAGATAGTGTCATATCGTAGGTGAGAGAAACATCTGTCTGTAACAGGAAGTTTTAAAAAAGGTTGCCATCTGTTTGCATTGCATATGGACCTTGAAGTGAATATAGAGGTCACTTTGATAAGTTGAAGATGCTCTATTCCAGAAGCCCTAAATTCCTTCATAGAGCACACAGAGAAAGGTTTGAATTGATTAAGACATCTGTGTTTCAGTTACATGAACTATGGTGTTATATTGCACTGGAGTCATTTATTTCTGCTGTTATTTAATCAATTGCCATAATGATGTTTCACAACCACCTTACTTTTTGTTAGTAAAGGTGTACTGGTCTTTTCCAATTCCAGCCTCGCCTGTGCACAAGAACACTGATTTCATCCGTCAGCTCTCACAGAAATCTCACTCACCAATGTTGCCACAGACTGGCGCTCAACATCTGGCCAAAGTGATCGGTAACAGCAATCAGAGAAACAAGGCCTTTATGCAGACACCTGATGCTGGCTTTGCTGGGTGAGTGCATGTTCGTGTGTGTGCATGTATATATATATATATATATATATATATATATGTTGCAGTTAATCTGTATAATCAGGTAATATGTATATTACCTAAAATATTCAGGTAATATGTCTGTTGCTAACTCAGATTTAATACAGATTACCTGAAAATTTTACAGATTAACTCTAACATATATAGATTAACTGTAACATATATATATATATATATATATATATATATCATTTGCTGTTAGAAGACATTCTCAAAATGTTTCATTCCTGTATCTTTCTCTGTCCTATTTGTAAAGATTGAGTTTGTGTTGTTCTCAGTTCATCATGTGCTCCATGACAAACTGCTCCACTTGTTGTTTTTGTTGCAGCCAGAACAATTTCAACTCATCAGCAGGATATTTTGAAAATTCCGATGCCAGGAAGTATGCAAATCAGTTCCTATATTCTCCCCGTTCATCTCCCTAAGTGTGTGCGTGTGTGTCTGTAATGCCTAAGAGTTTATTAAATACTTACGCACCATTACAGTTGATCAGTTTGGTTTCTAGGCTTTAAGATGCTGTGCAGAAGACATCTTCCACAGAATGGCTTTGGATCGTGCTAATTTGGTTTTTTAAAGGAGCAATTATATAGAATCTTAACACTTGAACTGTCCTGGTCAGATTCCATGCTTGCACACATCGCCTTGGCTACCATGCAATTGAACTAGATTTATTTTCCTAGCATTCAGAATGTTTTTTTGTTAAAGTCTCTAGACTCAAAGCAGAAATTCGTTACTAACCAAGAATACAGATGACCCACGACGTCACTTCCATTAATTCGTGTAGGGTTTTTTTGTGTACCATGGCACTTTGTTGTAAATTGTTTTAGTGTTTATTTGAGACTGCCTCAGTCAGCGATGTGCACCAAGTTGGTGAATTTTTAGGATTATGTCACATGTGAGAAATTTCCCTATAATATTAACTTGCTTACAAATATAAACAAGATCCCAGTAACTGAAATACCTAATAGTCTGTAAATGTAAATAAACATTTATCGACAACGAGAAGATCTGTTTTGATATTTTGGCGAAGAATTTGATACCTGAAAGTGTGAATTCATGTATACGTAGATCTGTATATTTCCATTAACGCTCACCCAAGGAAATAATCTAGATTTTATCTATGCTTCTTTAATTAACCAACAATGATAGATTAATCTAGTGTTGTCTTGTTGTGGTTTATCTGTTTTGTTACGTTTTTTTATCGGTTTGTTTTAATGTTAGTCATTTTGTTTTAATGTTAATCGATGTCCTGCTTGATATGGCATGTTCATCAAAATTTAGTTATGTGCTGGTTTTGTAGTGATGTAGTCGTAGCACATTTTGTTTGCTTTTGTATGCTGACTCTGTATGTATTATCAGTTTTACTGGCTCTCTCTCTCTCTCTCTCTGTGTGTGTGTGTATACAATGTTGATAGATTTGTCTGGTGCATAAATTATCCAGTACAGACGCTCCCTTGATTGGACACTTATTTCCATGTATTGTGACACAACTTGTGATTTTGTTCTCATTACCTTTGTAGTTTACCTGGTATTTACATCAATGTACTTTTTTACGAATGCTTAAAAATTCTATGATCATTTCAGCTTGTTAGATGCATATTTGTTATGAAATTTTAAACCATAATTCCTGTGTGTGTGTGTGTGTGTGTGTGGTTATATACTAATACAAATAAATGCACTTATCAAATTAAAATTTACTCTGTACCATTCACCGACCTCGCATCTTCTACAATGCTGGCTACAGCGACTATATGTATTTCAGCATCCCATCGCATGAAAATACACACACTCCCCCTGTACAGGACATACATAGGATACTGTGCTAGCCACTCCCCTGTACATTGATTTATCTGCAGCACATTTGAAGTAAATTCCCCTTCCTTTCTCTACCAGTATACAGCGCAAGACCTCCGCTCCAAAGGTGAAACCGGGACCAAAACCCAAACCAGCTCAGAAACCAGCCAGACCGGCCCTACCCAAATGTAGGTGTATCTTTGCTTATGACGCGCAAGATACAGAGGAGCTCAGCTTTAATGAGGGAGACACGATAGAAATCAAAAAGGAAGGCAAGTATTTGAACATTTATGACTTGACAGTTATCTGAGCACCTCGAGCAGTGAATCCGGTTACCAATGGATTATCCGTGTGGCACACGGCGTGTGCCATGCTTTACCATAAATGAGTATCTGACTGAGTGATTGCGAAGTTTAGCTTCAGTGCTGATCACACCTGATGCCTTTTGTTAAGGATGAAACATCCCATAGGAATAGGTGGCATTTGAACGACCAGCAGGGGATGCAGAACAGTTGTTTTTCAACCAATAATAATAATAACAACAATAATAATAATTACAAAACTTCTATAGCGCCAAATGTCCTCAAAAATGAATCGAGCTCAGTGGCGCACCTAGTGCAGGGGTTGGGCAAACTCATAGTCCGGGTACGATGCAAAGTTCATCAACAAATGTTTTGATGGTCAATTATAGTCAGACATCTATTTGTCAGAGTTCTAACGATGCAATAATTGATTATAATATAGTTAATTGCTTGTCGTGGTTACTATTGCAGCATGCCAAAACTTCACTTCAGTTTTTGTAAGCGTCTTGTTTTATGGTCCAATACATAGAAAAAAGTTCATTCGTCTCAGTTTTGTGTTTTGCTGTGGGCTTGAATCCGATCCATACCTGTGTTTGTTGGATGTTTCCCTGTAGAGTTGCTCCATGACCACGTGTCCCAGGTGTGACTAGCATTGAGACTAAACAAACTGCTTAATTGACTCATAGATATTTGTTGTTGGTCTGATATTTCTCAAGGTCATTTCTCAACTGATTGGCCACAAAGAAGTCATTTTAAAACAGATCTGGTGATTGACCATTTGATCCGGTCATGGAAGCTGTTATATACAACCTTCGACTGTTTAGAGCTGGAGCCCAGTGTGAGGCTTAGTGCGATTCGATTTCTGTTTAATTTCACAGATAAAAGTTTCTGATTGGTAAATATTGATGCCCGTCTCCAAACTACTTGTCTTTACATTCGTATCCAAAGCTTGATGTTTATTGGCCCAATTGATTAAGTCGGAGAATTACTGAGTGAGTGGCCTGTTTAGTCAATCAGTGTTGGTCACACCTAGGACACATGGCCAGGGGGGGGATCTCTATCGGGGTACATCCCACAAACGCAGGTAGGATTTGAACACACAGTCTAGAGATTTGTAGTGCAATGCTTTAATGACTGAGCTATCAGAATATCTCCCCCCCCCAACAGTTAAGACGAGTTAGTTTTTTTATAATGACTCACTTAATTTGGAGGATTAATGAACTCGATGCAATGATGAAAGAGGCCGCAAAACATCAATCACCGTGATGACAACTAAATGTAACTGAACGAGTGGTTGGATCACACTTTGTTTACATGTCCAAGGGGCTAATCCTTAAAGTTTCCATGGATACAGATAACAATCAGTCGAATACGTTCCCGTGATAATGCTCGAGTTGGGGTTATGACAATATCCATAATTTCCTCGTTTCATCACTTTATTTTGGGGATAATGGAAATAAGTATATTTTTCTTTCAACACTTGGAAAATGGAATTTCGTAACATAGAAACAAATTTTAATAATAATAATAATGCATCAGTTTTTCATTGTGCACAAAGCTATTCTACAAACATGTGACGAAAACCCATAACCCATGTAAAAGACATGTTTGGGTGATGTCAAAACCTTTCAAACAAAAACCTATTTAGATATTTTGGAAACACACGTGTACACACACACACACACATGCTTACAATTGGTTACCTGAACATTCAATTCTGACAGGGAGGCAATAATCCAGTATCTCCGGATGATACATGTCTAGCATAAGATAGCGAACTACCGAGGGGGAAGTTAGAAAACGACATTAACATATTTCTATGTCTATTCATATACATATGTAGGTAGGTATGTGCTGTAGAATTATAATGAATTTGTCTAATCGTTTCAGATCCTTCGGGATGGTGGTTAGGCATCCTACGAGGTCGTGAAGGTCTCTTCCCAAATAACTACGTTGAAAAAATCTAGTAATGTTTTTACGTTCACTACGCTGTGATATCCACTGGAGATGTGCGAGCTCAAATCTGGTTGAGTGTTCATACAACAAGATTTTTGTTATGCGAAAAATGGTTTGATCTTTGTATGCGTCTGCGGGTTGTTTTTTTGTTACTAGTGTGATGTACTTTTTAAACGATTTAAATGTTTATACGTATGCGTGTGTGGGCATTTGTTAGTTTTTTCGTTCTTGGAGGTAAACCGTTTATGATAAAAACATCACCTCAACTTACATTCCTAGCATCAGATAGGTGTATACTCAAGGCATTTAACTTTGTGTCCATGTGTGTGTATGTGGCCCTAATATATACATATATGTGTGTGTGTGTGTGTGAATATATGTTGAGTGGGAGTTTCAGTTGCTATTTATGTACCAAATCTGTTTATACTGGCTGTAATGTGTCCCTCAAGTGATTGTTGTTTGTGCCATTTTATATTGGGGTCTAGGGACATGTAACAACAGTGTGTCATGTCATAATATATTGTGGTGTGCTGAATGGTGACATCAAATTATATGTGGATGTTTTGGGATTATCTAAATACCGTGACCACACACACACACACACACACAGCATGAGAAAATAATCTAAAAACTCTCCTGTTTAATTTCCCCTTCCCGGAGCCCTATATACATCAGCCGTTGTATGTGTGTTATCTGTGCATGAAACACTAGTTCATTTAAGCCACCACAGATTTAACACCGGACAAATGTTGTTCACCGATATAAGCCCAAACGTATGGATGGCTGAAAAATTGATCGCGATGATGTGGATTAGTTCAAGGATAGCTTTATCTGTAGCGTGTTTAATTTCTGAATCATGACATCAATTCATTTTTTTTCAGTTGACAAATCAAAATAAACACTTAATACCATGCAGGTGTCAGGTTTTTTATATTCACAACTCTTCCCGAAGTACATATAGCCATTATACGCGTCTATAGAAGAAACGAGGCGAACGGATCGACCGTGAACCTGACGAGAGAGGTACAAGACGACCTAAGAGAGAAGAATGGCTCGTACGAGGTCTGTCCGACGACCCTCGTCCATCAGATAACAGGCTTTGTTCCACCTGAGCGACCGAGTCGAATAGAAGACTGGCGTAAAACGACGAACGCACGTCAACCTCGACGAATGTCTGATAACATCTCGTCAGGTTATAAAGAGAGATAGCTGTCGGCTGATACAGGGTGTGAGTGAGTGTGTCATGGTGGTGGTACCTGTTGACATCACGTCTATCTCACTCCAGAATCACTCGACATTTGATCATCATTGTTACAGGAGGATATGGCACGTGAGCGTGTCTGGCTTGTGTCGTGTATCCGCGATCCACCGGCGCTGCACCCTCCCCCGTACGACACTCCGCGGAGTAGATGCGGGTGATGAGCCGAGATGTTCGTCGGCGATACGCCGTGTCGATGGCAGGTACCAGTATCAGTTTTAAGTGAAGTCTACGGTATAAACACTGGCAGTTCGTCATGAAGTCGAGGGGCGATTTTAGTCATCGGTCGCGTCTACACGTAATTGGGTTATGTTTGTCACACTTGGTCTGAATGTTGTGGCTCGGAGTATGCCGGTAGCCCTACTGCTTATATTAACAGGGATGAGAGTTTTGCCGGATTATATCGGATTTCCGGCTTTTCCACAGCCGAAAATAGCATCCTTGGAGAAGGGGAGTGGGCCAAACTGCAAGTCATGTTTTATTCCCGAATTTGTTCTCCACACCCTCAGGTGCATGTGGCTCACTTCGGACTTCCTTTCCTAGCTTTCAGGATTTTTTTCAAAGGCCACTCTTGCCTAAATATATATATATATATATATATATATGATAAGCATATGTATCCATTCAGGTTATGTTAGTATGGAGTCTGCATTATTTGTTGGGGTTCTCTTTTATCAATAACCAGACCAGTTAGATAGCTGTTAATACTTGGTGTCATTGTAACCTGTTTGAACACTTCTATATTATATATTTACAACAACTGATTTAACACTTCTATAATATATATTTACAACAACTGATTTAACTCTTCTATATTATATATTTACAACTGATTTAACACTTCTATAATATATATTTACAACAACTGATTTAACAGTTTTATAATATTATATATTTACGTAGTCTCACACATACTCATCTGGTAATTAGTGACAAAATGGCCTCTACTGACTTTATATTAAAATGGAATTCGTTACTGAACTGCTTAAATAAGCTCTGACGGTGATGACTGGGGAGAGGGGGGGGGGGGTTACTTCGCCCATGGCATCCTTCAGGATTTTTTGTGCAATGATTGTCACACCTAGCTTTGGTGCTAAAGAAGTAAGCGTACCTAATTCCTGCGTGAAGTATATCGCCACGCATCTGTCTGTTTGTGGCAGTATTTTTTGTTTTGTTTTGCCGAGACAATTTTTTTTCTCCTCCCTTTGTTATATTAATGACTACATTCCGCCTCAATCGGGTCATCGCTTCTTTACGCGCGCAATCCAGGCCCGCGTCGGCACTTAAAACGCGTACCGATTTGACATTGCTGATGTCAATCGTGCGTAATGCGGAGTCGTGAGCCCTGGACACCCTACTTGATGAAATCACGCCAGTGTATTATCAGCCGTGCATATATACATACTTGATTCTCTGGGCGTCAAATAGGAGCGTATCTACTACATTCAACGGCGATGTCTATCTTTAATATTAACACTCTCCGTGTAACGTGTATTAACGGCGCCGTTCATTTCATTGTTAATGGCACATCTGTGTAGCGTTCTATACGTAAACATGTTGATTGTAATGGATTCGTCCCAGTTATTTATTATTATTATTAATGATGATGATGATGTACACACTCTGGTGACCTGGTGTCTTGCTGTTGGCTTAAAAATAAACGATTATATATCACTCGATGGCTTATGAAAATTATTACGCTTGCTGTGCATTATTCACGGATATAGCATTATAGATAAACACCCACATACACAGAATATATATTTGTAGGACAGCTATAGTCGTCAGGTTATGTATGCCGTCCATCAGTGTTCTCGTTAAATTCAATTTGTTTAACTCTCTCTCAAAATCCAAGTGTCCTAGCATTATGACACTCAAATATAAACACTTGGGCCGACGTCGTACAGGCATATTCAGACTCTAGCCAGAATTAAGCTTGTCGGCCCCCCACCCCCTCCCCCCAAACGACATCTCTGGTGAATTTTGTAGCAGTATTTTACTATTTTTAAGTTGGTCCACGCCGTAAACACTAGACAATTAAAATGTTTCAATTTCAGCTTTGAGCTAAATATAAATTTAGTTGCTTTATGCAGCCAAGAATCAAGTTTCACGTCACCACCTTTTGTACGATCTGTACACCTCACTCTTCTGGCCTTCATCATAACCATTAATGAGTGTCCTCATAGAAATGTGAAATAACTGCACGTTTGAATGATGTAAAGAATATTTCGGCTTAACTCATTGAGCTCCCCCCATGATATTTTTTTTTCTTTCTACCAATTAAGTTCTTGTATATCTAATCGACGTAAAATAAACAATGACAAAGCTTTAATAAAGCTTGCACGCTTGTAATGTCTTCGATTGTTGGACTGATGCAGGCAACATTTTAATTATTCGAGCATCCAAAACACAGGTGTAGAAATTGTAATCAATTATACTAATGTGTTGCCACCCAGACAAATATCACATTTGTGTTTTCACCTTTGTCGTGTTATGCAGCCCTTTCAGTAGGAAATAGAGTAGAAGACCCCTTACAAAATGTAGGGAGGTAGCTCACCTGTGGTGGCCTATAAAAACACTGCGACCCCATCGCTGCAGCGTTGCTAGAGGGAGGTATGGATGTGGGGAGGGGTAGTGAACGGCTGGCCGTGGGATAGTGACCTTTTGGTGGATCAACAGTCCTCCAAATAAATCACAGCAATTCTCACCACTGCATGTATTAAAAATAGTATTATAATAAAATATACAGGCGCGCTCACTCGCACACACACACACACACAGCTATAATTCTATTGAAATATTTAGCCGGAACTGTTAAAATGCAAATCCAGAAACAAACAAAAAAATAAATCTTTGTATACGTAATAACAATAAATATAAAAATGACTAAATTAAATGGATAATATATTTATTTACAGTTAATAATGTGTATCTAAAAACCTTATAAAAACCAAGATGATTTGACTCCACGTGTAAATGCAGGTAAGACATTCTGGCGAGAAAAGATTTACAGGAAAAGGTTCACTGAAGTCTAACAGAATTGGGAGATTGTTTCACATCCAGTAGAGCTGCCTTTGACTCTGGATCTGTAACGTTTGCCCGCGCAGGTAGGTTCTCTTGATTTTCCAACAACATATCTGACATCAGAGCAGTCCCCGCGAGTACTCCAGCTTGAGGTGAAGATGAAAATGTGAAACATGAGCTCAAACAACCAAAGCCTACATCAAATGTGGCTGGTGTTAGTAACTTGTATGCCATTAGCTGCCTTCGGGTAATTCTTAGACAAAACCGATGCAACGTTTACCCCTCTGAAATAATGAACATATGCACACAAACACACGCACCATTACATCCCTGACAGACCCAAATCCAGAGCGAAAACAAAGTTGATGATGCTGGTGTCATTCCAGTATGTGTTAGTACAGCAGCAATTGTTCTGGCTGACATCAACTAACGTTATCACCACTTCCCGATTTGTGTCGTTTTGACGGAGACTGGCCACCTTCCGACGATGATTCGTGTTTGCTATCTGAAGAAGAAACACATTCTGAATCCAGCGGTCGCTTTGAGCTGTCCGATACTGAACTCGTCGTCGAATGGTCGGAAGTAGGAACAGCAACAGCTGGCAGGCATCCCAAGCCAGTCGTGATACAAGCTTGGAATGGAAACAAAAAAATCAAAAATATTAATTAGAAGTTGATAACAAAACAGCTGTTTCTCTGCAAGAATAAAATATTAATTCCTTTCAGCGGGCATTCTTCTTGAAACACTTGAAAGGGAAAAACTGCAGAATCGATTCTACCACAGTGGCACTGTAACAAATTATATACAGAAAAGGACACGCATGAGTAGTTGCTGGGCTATAAACAGACAGCAGATTGGTTTTTAACATGGCCACATTAAATCCATTCAACCAATTCTAAAGAGCATGTATAATAATAATATAGCCCCCTATTCAGCTAGAAGCTGCTCTAAGGCGCTTTACAATATTATTATCCCTGAATCAGACCTGTTTCCACCCAGCACATATCTCAACTGCCAAGGGAGCATACAACGCATGCTGTCATTATAGGCAAAGCAAAGCGTTACTCAAACACATAGCCATCACGTCCTGTCAGGTTCTCATTTTATGGATGAGTGAACCAGTTGCCACATGACAACATTGCAGCTCACAGAGCCTCGAATCATTCAGCTATGAGTCCTACGCTCTAACTCACTGGGCTATCACGGCTCCATGTATCATAAACAGAGTTAAAACCAGGTGAAATAGTTCTATTAATTGTGGCTGATGAAACACTGATATTTCCTTTTTTGGTGAACAAAGTCGAGACTTGGCTGAAGTGTGCCCTGAAAAAAATAAAGCTACTATTGTGATATGTCACAACCTATAAAGATCCTTCCTGTCTTAAGCGCAGTAATCATCCCATCATAATTTTCCTGAGGCTGTTGTGTGAAATCATAAAAAGAACCAAAATAGCATAAACTTTATATCAAAATATTAAATATGTTTATAATGAATGGTTAAACTTCCTGAATATCAAAGCATGATCAAACTCAATTAAGTGTTATTGAATTCAACTATCACCTGGCAGGACCTAACGGAAAGAGAAAAAGAGGACAGGTTACAGCTGGAGGGAGCTTGAAAAGAAAGCCAAAGACTGAAGACTTTGGAAGAGTGTTGTCAACGACCCATGTCCCAGGAGGGGAAAAGGGTGAAGAAAGTGATTGAATTCAGTTAACTAAAAATATGGACAGGTCAAAAATGTGGCGAGGACAAATGATGGGCAGTTCAGTTAATGCACAACCTTATCACGCCACAAACTTGCTTCAATTGTGACCACCACCAGTTAAAGAGTGGTGGACCTGCACTGGTCGCTTATATTTGGACTCCCAAAAATTAATTCTTCAACTAAAAACCTGCCTACAGTTAAACAAACCAAAACCTGCATTTAAAGACCACCCAAAGTAGCTGCCATTTTGGTTTCCTTAGCCATGTTCTTCCCCCAAACAAATTTGAGAACCACTATCTTTTATCACAGAATGTTATATGAAACTGAATTCATGGCGATATATAACTGCACCCTGATTATTGTTATTATAATTATTTTAACAGAACAATGCCACACATACACACAGTCCACCAAATTTACAGACATACCTGTATTAATGGCGTAGATGTTATTGTAATATCGTGAACACTGCAAGGTTTCCTGGCTGTATTCTGCTGAACCACCAAATATGACAAACTGATCTTTGACAACTGTAGCTGTGTGTACTCCACGACCCGATGGCACACAACCCTCAACCTTCGGCTGTACCCAGAATCTCTTGGCTGAAGAAATAATAAACACACAATGATCATTATCCCTGCAAAGGGAAGGAAGACATACGTAAAATAATCCTGACTCAGCACCTCCATGGTCTAGCAGTAGCGTGTTGGACCACAGATCACTACCACCTGTGTTTGAATCCCAGCATGGGCATATCTTAAGGTTGTTTCATCTTCCATTTTGCTTCATTACCTTCGGAGGTCGCTCGGCCCATTTAGCCTACTATGTGCACAAAAGTGGCCGTAAAACATCAATCATCAATCCGGACTGGGTCAAAGATGAAACACCATTCAGATATGCCCACACCGAGATTTGAACTCAGTTTTATGGCCACTCAGTTGTTAATGATCTGTGGTCCAACAGCTAGACCACAGAGATGCCGTCCCAATCCAGCGTTGGTCATATACAGGCTCAGTGACTGACCAGATGAGAAAAGAGTATTTTGGTTGGCAGGCTTTTTTGTCAAAGAAATATTCAGATGTTTAAATGGATGACCAAAAATAAAATTTGGCACTGTGGATACATTTTTTCAAAGATAACATACGTCTTTATCTGTGTCAGATATATTTTAATATAATGACACCAAATCATATTAAAAAATCCGCCATAAGCCAGTTTTCAAACTGTTGAACAGAATGTCACACCCCTAGAACAAAAAGGCTAAAACTGAGCTATATGAGTGTTAACAACATATAAAATAGATATACCTGTGTCAAAGATGTGAAAATCCTTGAAATGTTGGTCAGACAAGCCACGACCACCCATGACAACAACACGATCTCCCACAGCTGTCACTGTGTGAAATGATCGTGGTTCTGGTTGGCAACCATGTACTACAAGATCCGTCACCCATTTACGGTTTTCTGTCAATTAACATGAAAAGAAGATGCCACATTATAAACAAGAACAAATTTGATCTCAGACATCAGAAAATGACCAGTTACTGGACACAAGCATTTTACCAGATATATTTACATATGTTATAACAAAACAATAACAAAACCAGACAAGTGACTTGGCGAAATGACTGCAAAAAAAGTTCATACCCGTGTTAAATATGTGCAAATCATTTTTTCGTCCATCACAATCTCTGCCACCAAAAATCACCAAATATTTGCTTACAGCACACATGCCATGAGCTGCCCTTGGGGTCGGACAGCCAAGATTCATCTGCATTGGACTGCTGAATGTTTTGGTCTCTGCAAGGAAAAGCATTCATATAAATATTACTGATTACAAACAAATCTTCTGCTGTAGTCAAACTAACATACACAGATCAACAAAATGAATGATGTTGTTTTATGGCCACTTTTTCACCTCCAAAGGTGAGGTGAAAGACAAAACACAATTCTGACACAACTCGGCTGAGATTTGAACCCAGGTACTATAGCTCTGTGACCATCTGTGCTACCAGTTAGGCCATGGAAGCATTCACAGGTAGTTACAAAATAAAAAATTCATGAACAAATTACGGGACAGAACTAGGTAATGCCCACAGACACTTATCCAGAGTTTACCGACTCAAGTCTTGCTCCTGTTGTTAGAAACACGAGAAATTAAATCAACACAATTATAACCATCATATTTACTCCAGGGTTCATACACATTTTGACATCTCAGATTCCAGGACTTTCCAGTGTCAAATTCAAGGACCTTTTCAATGAATTCACAAACTTTTAATGCGCAAAGATACACCCATATTTCGGAAGAAGTGTAATGACTGAATTCCTGTACGCTTCTGATTAGAAATATAGATCTATATGTCCAAATGCCAGGACTTTCAAGGACCTCTACAAAAATTCCAGGACTTTCCAGACCTGGAATCCAAATTTTCAAATTCAAGGACCTGTGCGAACCTTGTACTCTATACATTGGTCCACAATCGAATAATTAATATTAAGATTATACCAATTCAAACTTGAAAGAGAAAATTAATTAATTCAAAATAATCCCACAAAATGTGATCTATTTGTGCCTTTAACACGTATTATTTCACATCATCTTTTCATCTATTATTATTATTAATAAATAAATAAAGAGGCCATAAAGCGAGAATCAAAACATTCAGAATTAGTATGTAATAAGTGTCTTCGATTGTTTTCTTCGATCTTGATTACAAACGGAAAATAATGCCAGGAAAGTTTCTTAAGGAAATTAGATGTACATGCGAAACACATCACAGACACTTGTAGGTAACACTAAGATTTGATCCTGTGATCTGGGGTACGTAGCCATGTGTACTACTGATAATATTACGCGAGTTCTGTAAAATAAATGCAGACGGAATGTTTCAAGCCCCAATAAAATTGAATAACTGGAAACACCCTCAAAATTCAATTATGCACAAATACCAGTTGGCGTTCTGTACGAGATAATCGCATGAGGAGTCAAAGCTTTAGATCTCATCATCGGCATGTCTCGATGTTAATCTCTGTGGTCAGAACGGTTACTGGTCATGGTCTCTGACTACAGTAACCACACAGTGACCACATCATAGAACTGAACAATCAGTAACCACTTAGGACATGTTATACAAGCGCTACATGCTTACGGGAACAACATAAAAACCACATTATACTTGTCACAACATGAATAACAGCAAACTACTCGCACAAAAAAAAACAGGGTTCAAGAGGATTACAAATTTCAAAAGCAATTATTACCACATTTAAAATTACATTCATTGAGTTCATACAGAAGTATGACAAAATATCAATTACCAAAGAAATTTTATTACAATTAAAAGAACAGTTCACCTTCATTTCAAATTTCAGGACTAATATTAGTTATGTTCACAAATATCATAAATGATGTCAAAATGTGAAAATGTTCATCCACATATTAAATAATCCAGTTCAAAGTGCTCATTAATTGACTTTTAATGGCCTGTGTGCGTCGCCATTTTGAAACTAGACAGAGACTGGAAGCTCCTGAATGCTGATGTCACTTGAAACAAGCAATCTGACCCGAAGTCTGTATAACCCAATTAAAAACATGTAAACAAGTGTTAGCCTAGAATACTGCCACAATAAAACATAATAATCTTGCTAAATTTACATCATGACTGACATTCATCCATATCAGTTTGGACCAGAAGGAACATTACAAGATGATTCAGATTGTTTCAAAGAAAGCAAAAGCATCAAAGAAAGCACGAGGAGAACCGGGAACACTGACTGGTGTTTATGTTAACTCTGTGTACAAATGGATTTCTGGGTCAGGTGACGTCAGACCATTTGACCTTTCTCCTTCCCAACTTCAAATCTGGCCTCCATTGTAGCGGTAATGGCGGCCCTCCAGTAATTTGGATTATTTCATTATATCTACAATATCTGGTACAGTTGATCTCTATTACTGTGGAATTTTCATTTCCTGTTATAAGCATTACATATTTAAGTAATATTATCTGAGGGTGAAGTGTCCCTTTAAGTCAATATCAAACATTCCAATTAAAATGATACAAGATGACAATTACTTAAAGAATTAATGTTGACTACATTGTGATGTACAACAAACAACAGAATCTTTAAGGATGTTTAATGACTGAAATCTTTTTTCATCACAGCACTAACCTATTTTAAAGTGATCTCAATTGCTCCCAGCACTTTAAAAATGAACACAAAGCAAATATTCCAAAAAAAAGCATCCAGGATGATAATTTGAAGAATTCACAGATGACATGAACTTAGCATCAAAATTAAATATAAACTAGACACGTTTATAACCAGCTGAATGAAATATTACTATTTTCATTGAGATGCACTCACAAAAATGGAGGAGAGTACTTACACATAATACAAAATAAATAACTTTCAGCACAGCACTATAAGTCAAGCTGAACAACTCCCAATATATCACACGTATTCCAAACATTAATAATATAGAACAAATAACTTATCACATACCATTAGAAAACAGTACAACTGTTAACAATCATTGAGTGAGTGAGTACTTTGTTTAACTTCACCAATGGTCACACCTCGGACACGTGACCAAGGAGTAACTCCCCAAAGAGACATCCGACAAACATGGACAACTTCGCTTTAATCTGAACTCCAACGTGGAGGTTGTCTTACGAAACATTAAACAAAACCACATTAAATAGTTAATACAGAGAAATGGTCAATTATTATAATTTTCAGACATTTGGTCCCTGTCTGTGCAAACATACTACAGTGTATTATACACAATAAGCGTATCAATAATTCCAATAATAGATGATTTAGACAGATGATTTATAACAGGACATGAATTCGTAACAAGTGACGAATATGATTGATGTTATAAAGAATTAAAAAAAGGAAGTGGTGATATTAGAGAAACCAGTACATGACCACCTAGGGTCAACTCCCTAGGAAGTCAAGACATCCCACAAACGTAGGCAACTCCGTTTAGATGTTTCGTACAACACCCAGGAGTCTATACTAAACTATAAACTCGCATTACTGGTTAGCAAACGTTCAACTATATCAACTCGATTAATGACAATTCTGTGATTTGTAACAGTGACATCTAGAGGATAACTTATAAATGAACCGGTGGACAGAAAAACATACCTGTATCATAAACAAAAAGATCATTGAACCATCCAAACTGGGCTCCTTCTTGGTCCTCCGGCACCCCATCACCATCGTCTGATTCTTCAAGCTTTAGTGTGCATAAAATGAAAATTAGTCAAATATTTGTGTTGTTACATTGTGTGGTAATGAATGATTGTGAGTGCTCTGTTTAGCCTAAAAACTGGTTTCTTATGGGCTATGTGGTCAATATGCTATGGTGATGTCACTGGCTGTCATTGACGCTATAATAATGACACTCTCCTGGTGTCCAATGACATTAGTAAACAAATGGCCTATGTCAAATAATAAATATAAGACAGTACCACAAGAAAATAAAAATAGATTCGCTTTCTCTCTCTCTCTGTGAGAGAGAAATAGAGTATACAGTGTTATCTAGTTACATTTAACAGGTAATATGTCTATCAACAGCCAACAGCAACATTCTCAAGGTAAAGAGGGTATCTTCACTCGGCTCTCTCCCGGTTTCCACATAATGCATGGTTCAGATTACAGATAGATTAAACAGACTCAAAGCTAATACAAAAGAATATTTCAACCTCATACATTTTCACGACATCAGCCAATTATACGTGCCTGTTATCCACTAGTACATTTTAGTTATATTGTCAGACATCAAACATCACGATATAATGAAGCAGTTATAACTAACACTGTCACAGATGTCACAGTCTCCATGATATAGTACTGCCATATAAAAACTCGGGGATATAACCCTCAGACTGCAGCATGTCAACAAATTGTCTCATTTGCCGGCCAAGACCCGAAGGTGTCAACTTCCACTTCCTTTTTAAGTAACAGCAAACCCATGACCTTTCTCTATATAAAATGTGTGTGTGTGTGCATTATGAACCCCCCAACCATAGGTTACCGGCATGTTTCGGAACCCACTAGCCAGTAAAACTATTCGTATAGTTTTCCAGCTGTAATACCATAAAGGATATATCAATAACGTTGACCATTTGATTATTATTAGCTCTCCTGATTCATAATGGGTTCAAGAGAAGGTCTACAGATAGATTGTTTTTCAGTTTTAATCCATCCCACCTGGCCTCCCATGTGAAAATTATCTCTAATTATTTTTACATGAATCCCAGAAACCTGGAAACAAATTAGTCCCCTTTTTAAAAACAGTATAATATATCCCTGTATTAAATAGCCACAGCTCCTGCTGGCACCTTACCTAGTTACTATTTATGATTAAATAAAGTGATTACATTATTTGGCGAAAACAGACAGTCTTTGTGAAGCCAAATGCCAATTTGGCCCGATGTCTTTCAATAACAAATCCTGGATCTACCAAAACATCATTGGTGCTGAAGCAACTAAATAGACCCATTGCATGATGACGTCAAAAACCAAAACAAACCAGGCACGCTTTGCATTGTGGGATTTATAGGGGGTCCACTGAGCGACAATACCGTGATAATCCCGCCATTTTTACCTTAAACGTCAATGTTCCGGATCCGTTATAATCATGCCAAAAACTAACTCCTGTGTACCGTATTGTCATGCCACTAGTAAGCGATATAAACATTTAAGCTGGCATGCTGGTCAAACACGACACAGCTACATTTGTTTACGTCAGCTGTGGGTCTGTTGTTCATCGGTTTGTCGGAACACCGAGTTGTTGGACCATCCGTTTGACGGATCACCGAGTTGTTGGACCATCGGTTTATCGGATCACCGAGTTGTTGGACCATCCGTTTGTCGGAACACCGAGTTGTTGGACCATCCGATTGACAGATAACACAAAAGAGTCTCCATACACCCAAATCTCGTTTATAATTCGAGACCGTAAGTTGTTGACCTAATTTCATGTTTTCGACGTGTCGTGTTTTCGCCACGTGGCCATCTAGGATTACTAAATACTGACAGCTAGTCTTCACGTATCTGTTGTTGTGACATTATACTGTGAGGAAGTTTCTAAATGTTTATTCTACGAGTGAGGTTTCACCAAAATTGTTTTGTATGACGTTTAGGATAAACGTTCTAAGTCATAACGAGCTGTTCTGTAAAGTACGCGGCCAGCAGAAAACATGCGATATTACGGAATAAATATGTACTAAAAAAATTAAAAAGCACAAGATGTTAATAACACCAGCATCAAAATAAAATCCTATATTTATTTTCGCTTGTTATTATTTCGCAAAATGTCATTCCTAAATAACACGCAATCACGTCCATCTCCACAGATTGACAAAAATCGGTCAGACCTTGACATTTTTCCAGGCACCACCCCGCGCGTCGCCGCCACGATGACAACACTGTGGCGTACATAATAATCGATATATAATCGGCTGTTTTCTGTCATATTTCAATATTGAGGACATCATTATGAATGTTGATGGTGGTATTTACCATATAGAATCATATTTTTTATCGAAACAGGAAATATATGGTTAAAGTATCGAAAACAGGACCAAAATTTATAACATGTACGTTACACAAGGTGTCGCTTTATTGTGATACTAGGGGGCGCCTCCGTGGTCTAGTTGATAGCGGGTTGGAGCACAGATCACTACCACCTGAGTTCGAATGTAGGCGTGGGCATATCTGAAGGGTGTTTCATCTCTGACTTCGCTTCATTACCTTTGGAGGTCGCTGGGCCCATTTAGCCTACCATGTGCACAAAAGTGGCCGTAAAACATCGATCATCATCATCATGACCGTGATACTAACTATATAACAGTACAAGGGGGGTAACTCGGTGAAATCGGTTCGCTAGGTGGCGCTGAATATGTTATAGTCATCGTCGTTAGTACGGGAGGTTCGGTGTTGGACTTTCTTTCAAATCATCACCGACACGTGACCAGTAAATCGTTTATTTATTGTATGGATTTGGGGGTAAATAATAGCAAACTAGTCTAGTATATTTAATTAATAGATTTCTGGAAAACGCTTCTGTATGTGTGTGTACGCGCGCGCGCGCGTGTGTACGTGTTTACTATATTTATCGAAACTGGAACGTATTTTAAATATCTAATTTTTTTTTCATACTCGGTAAGGATGAAGTGAGAGCATAAATCGACATTAAAATATAATTCACATCAATCATCAGTTATCTTGTACAGTAAAGTTTAGACTTTTAGTGTTTTTAGTTGAACTACGGGTTCCTTGTTAATAGACCCATTGCATGATGACGTCAAAACTCAAACATTTATAGGGGGTCCACTTAGCGATAATACTGTGATAATCCAGCCATTTTAACCTTAAATGTCATTGTTCCGGATCTGTTATAATCAGGCCAAAAACTAACTCCTGCGTTCCGTATTGCCATGCCACTAGTAAGCAATATAAACATTTAAGCTGTCATGTGTTGGCCGCGGGATGAAACTCTGAGAAAGCGTTAGGTAGTTTTAATTCGAAATGACAATGTACGAGTCAAATTTTTATAATTACAGTGTCAGTGTAAGGATTGACTGAAACAGTGAAAGGCGTAAATAAAGTGCAATTTACCATATTAATATTTCCATAAATAATAAATTAAATTTACCAATATACTGGAGGACTCTATTCTTCTTCTTTTCGTTAAATATAATTTTAGTGTGATTTACTATGAACACCACACTTTAACAGTCTTTGTTATGTGCAGTGAATATTATTGTACTATGGTTTACAATGTTGAATACCACACTTTACTATAATTTTATAAAGTAGCAATGACGGACAATTAGCATATAGTTATAATCTGATTTTCAGTTTTGGAATACAATTTTTCAACAGTGTCAAAGCAGTTAAACGGTACGCAGAAGTTAGTTTTTGGCATGATTGTAACAGAACTGGAACATTGACGTTTAAGGTTAAAACAGCGGGATTATCACAGTATTATTGCTCAGCGGAACCCCTATAAATTCCACAATCAAAGCATGGCTGGTTTGTTTTGGTTTTTGATGTCATCATGCTGCAGGCTTATTGGTCACAAAACTTATTTCTCACAAATGTACTAATATGCGTGATGATGTCACATCAGTATGCACAGCTGCCTAAAACAGTCATAACAAATGTCAACTGTTTTTAAAACAATTATTGATCCAATAAGCACTTGTTATAGCAGTCCCTACTTTTGTTAATTCTTGTATGGATTATCTGTAGAATATCTGATTATAACATCAACTGCCTTTAGCAAATTCGGAATGGTGCAGCTTGTGTAGCGATAAATACTTGAAACGTATGATTATATCACTTGAATTCTTGAAAAACTATATTGGCTACCAGCGAGATCAATCAATGACTGTGCACCTGAATATCTGTCTTTTGCTCATCAAATTAGATCCTATTGCAGGTGCCTTAGTCTCAACTCAATCAGTAGGCAGTCTGCATTTAGTACAACAGCCACTAATCTGTGGAACAAGTTGCCAGAGACGATTAAAAGTGCACCACGTCTTAAAAAGTGTAAATAAAGTCACAAGGCTTTGCTTCTTTTTCAGGCTAATAATCTACTGATCAACATTAAATGAATATGTGTTGTGTACCTACTATTGAGGATTTCACCATTACATCCACTCTGATTGATCTCTGCTAAGTAAATTTTATTAAATAATATATACTGGCACAGTATAACACTGTTATTATTATTATTAATGGAACAGTTTAATTAAATTACCTCATCAATTTCATTTCCTTGTGGCCCAAAGCCACCAAAGATGTAAATCAAACTGCCAATAACCGCTGAGGCAAGCTTATCTCTTGGACTAGGACAGGTACCACTTGGCTCCACCAGATGCCACGTGTTTGTCTCTGAAATTAAACAATGACAGCCAATATGTATACAACTACATCACTGGTACAGTGTCTCGGCTCTTTTGGTGTATGTAGACTGCCGTTATGTTTACCTCAGCAACAGAGTTAGCCTGCTTTATACTAAACCTAAAATGTGATTTTCATTAATTAAGTAACAACCTCAAAGACGCACCTGTATCGAATTCATGAACTGTATCAAGCCAACCAGTTTCTCTGCTTAATCCGCCAAACAGAAATAGTTTGCTGCCAACAGAGACCATTGTTGCTCCAGATCGTGGACAAGGAATCTCTCCTTTTGCCTCGACTAAATTCCATGACGCTGTGTCTAAAAATCAAGAATACAAATTTACCAATAGAAGGCATGTGTAGTGGAAATGGAGTATTAATATAGAAATCATAAGGCCAGGGTTTGAATTTTACCACGACACTGACAGCAAGTGTCATGGCCGCCTTCCTTACTTGCTTTGGTGCCTCAAAATTAGGACGATCTCCATGGCAATAATGAATAAAACCCTGTGGCTGTCCCACTTAGTTTGCCTCCATCAGTCTGTGCCCTTATCATGGATCCCACTGATTGACTGACCATGTCAAATAAAAACTAAAAACACATGTTTCTCGACTTTTCTTTAATGTTTTGTAGTAATATACGACTTCCAATAACAGAACAATCCTCAACTCATACGAGGCAGCATCATGTGTGGAGCCCTAATGTGTAATCGTGTGATACTTCATGGAACGAGTTCAGTATTATGATAATTGGGTATCTATATTGTTCTTTACGCTTAATCTAGAAATGTCAGGGCAAGAATAAAAAAGTGTAAAGCAGCTCTGCAGCCACCAAATGTGCAAAGCTGTCAATTTTTTTAGGTACAAGTGATTCAAATAAATGTAATGTTGATTAGTTATTGGCCACAACATACCTATGGAGCTGAGTCAACATCAATGACTTGGCATCTGCGCAGTCACTATACAAAATCGGATTGAATGTCATTCAATGTGCTGTGTGATTATTGATCAAATGCATTCGAATAATACCCTTCCCAAGCCTGACCCATGCAGAATATTCACTCCAAATCATGTGAATACTATTACTAATAGACTTATGATAATTACTGTTGAAATGGTGTGATAATTATACATCTGTGCGGGCCTGACCACTCTGTGTGGGCCGCAGTGGCCAGCAAACCACGAGGCAGGCCAGTATAATGGTAAATATTCTAGGCATGCGATTCCAGGTCTAATACATCTGGTTCAGTTGTAGGCCGGCCCCCACATAAGTTTTGGTGAGGACTGGATGTAAATTTCAGGCCCACATTCTTAACAAAGTAGACGAATTTGATGACAATGCAACGGAACCAGACACCAGTAGTGAGATTATAATATCAAAAGACGGTCCTCCCAAATGACGCATATATTGACATTCTCCATCGGTGGAAGGCGACTTCCATTCAATTCTCAGGTTGGTTGTAATACTCTTGGTGGATGATGCTCATCTCTCAAAAATTCAAATATTATTGATTAATAATGCTTTGCGAAACTGATGTGTATATTTAACTACTTGATTGTATTATGAAAATGATAATTCATGTATCAGTAAGGTTGCATAGCTGTGAGGGATTTTTTGGACCCATCACTGAAATGTGGCGGTGAGGACGTGGTATGGTGTGGGCCTCCAAATTAAATGGTGTTCAAGAGCGTGGCAGTTGCATCCTGTTTAATATTTGGGTGGGTTACTCATTACTGCATTACTAACACAGCAGAGAAGGATGGCACTCAGCTGAAGTCATGGCAAAATTATCATAAAGCAACATAACTGGTCTATTTATAGAGTGCATCTGGTGTGTGTTTATTTTAAACTTGATAAAAGTTTAATTGTAATACTTGCCTTGCCCTAAAATACACTAAGCCAGTGGAAGGGCAAGGTACCAGTGAATGTGTGTATGACTTAGGGAAGTGTGTAATTTATCTCTGGGTCATATTAGAAAATATTGGGTGGAAAAAGTTAATTTACACTGAAACAAAACACAATGCTCTTGCATCTTGTGTCACATCAAGAAAGTTTTCACCATTCCCAGTGTTGCTTTTCTGCATCAAACAGATTTGCTCCCAGATTAAATTATACATTTCTCTGTAATTTACCTCAACCAATCAGTTAAAGATGCATTAATCATGGCTCCCACAGCCAAGAAAATATTATTTTCCATGACAAAATTACTATTTTCCATGAAAAAGTAAACAAGATTAGAGGTAATAAATCAAGATATATGTGAAAAAGCATATCATATCCATTCAATGTATCATTAATTATTGACAGTTTTATGGTACAGCCTCCTCCTCACCCCTTCTGATCCACCCACTTGTATTTAAATTTTTAATTAATATGGGATATCAAGATTTTTTTCCAGATTTTCCAGGATGTGTGGGAACCCTGATTAATATGGCACCCAAACAATACTTTATTATGTATACTGCTGTAATTCACTGATATGCCCTACTTTGATTGATTGAGAAATTTGAGTGTTATTTGAAAAAAGAATGTTCAGTGTCATAATAGATGAAATCATATTTAAATTGCTTCACAGGCTGATTTATATTGTTGTCACTCAGTCTGTTTGTTACTAATTGTAATTAGTGTTCTGGGGATCTAAATTAAATGGCTTCAACTGTGTAGATAACATTGCTGTGTAATACTTAAATTATTTGAATTGTCAATTTAAATCAAACAAATCAATCACTATTAAATCATCTATAATTGTCCCTCTTCATCGATTCCTTAACATGGTGAGGTTGTCTCAGTATGTTAGCATAGCTCTGAGTTACTGAGTAACCCAGATAACTATGCTAGCAACAGCCTTGGCTTCTGTTAGGGACATCCAAGCTGGATTGGTCAATGTGTATTGGCCAGGCTGATATAGACTAAGGATGAGGTAACCCTAACAGAAACCTCAAGTGCTGAAGTCAGCAGGTATTAGGCTAAACAGCACACTCTAATACACCACAATACCACGCATCAACAGCTATCATGACTACATTTAGTTTAGTCGGTAAGCAAACGAAAGAATCTATAATTCTCTACAATATAGACTATAGTTTGTACAGCATAATCAAACTGATTGCAACATTCTTGTTCAGTGTGATAAGTATATGATACATCAACAAGGAACAGAATAAAAGGTATGAAACTAATGTCATGTAAATCTGGAATGGTTTCTTTCGGTTCTGGTTCTCCTATAGGTATGCCCAAAACAAGGTTTTAACAGATTCTTCAAATTAACATAATGGACAATGAAGAAGAAGTACTTTAGATGGCCATAAACAGGTTTTGATGACCACATCTCAAAAGACAACAGATTAAGAAGAAGACATATCTTTCATCATTTGAATTATAAATTGATGATACCAAACAGAAACAAATTGTGTTATCTCAATATTTGGAGAAAATGGCAGGTTCAGTCAAATTTGCAAACATCTCAGTTCTCACTCAATGTCATCTGGATTTTCGTATTATAAATGGACAGCTGCCTTGTGACTCTTGTCCTATATTATGCCACACGTATATAATATTATTATAGCAATCTGTGCAAGACTCGAATGCCAATGGCCAGAATCGAGAATGGGACAATTTCCACTTCTACTAATAGACTAGCTGGGGTCTGTCGATCTCGGCCCAGGTATTCCAAGCGATTAACATTAAAATAGTAGTATTTATTTCCAATTTCAATATGAAATAACATATACATAATGCAATTTTACAAGTATATTACATATAAAGAAATTGGGGGACCAATGTAGCCGAAGCCGTCTTCCCATTGACCCTGAACAATCATAGCTAATAATAGTCAGCTCAATAAAACGCTGTTTGTGTATTTGCAAGTCTGGTCGTGTGCATATTGGAAGTATGTGGACCAGGTACCAAGGAATCATATAATTACCTAGACATGTCATGTGTGCATTGACAACAATAAGGGTTGTTGCATTTTACAGATGCTGAGTAGGTAGCTAAGATGTAACTTTTCATGGTTTTCTTGGGAAATAGTTGCTCACACCATAATGTCAATGGGCCGAAATTGACGTGGGTATCATAAATATATGTTGATTTTGGCCCATACTGCACTGCGTCTTTGTATATTGTCTAACTCGGCCCATGTTGATTACTATATATATATATTTTTTTATATATAATTATACATGTATAATTATATATATATATATATATTTTGCAGATCGACTATGTCTATGGCCCGACTGTATGACAAATATTTCAATGTTTTATCATTTATGGTATTGACTGAAGCCACTATAACTTCCTCTGCCAACATTGTTTACATGCACAACTCAAACACGCCCAGCAACTACAGACAATGCTAGAGCAACTAGAACCGACTTAGACATAATAATTTGAAAGCATAACTGATAACAACACGTAGTCGTAGTCATTCATTGATTCAAGTAGCATTTATGATTTTATTTTTGTACACAAACACACATACATATATTTAATTAGGCCGGCCATTATACATAACAAAACAGGAATACCACTTTAGCAACCAAATAGGTGGGCCAAGATCGACGCGGGGCCAGGTCGACGGGGGTCGAGATCGACTAACTAAGCTACCCACTCACCACTGGCACTCACTGCACTGTAACCCAGTAGATCTATTCAGAACAACAACACTATGCATTCCTCCTTTATCGTCCACTACCAATTTAAAAGCGAACCGAGAATTAGCCTAACTACTGTTCAATTACTCACCTAAATCAAATACTAGCAGCTCGTTTGACTCTATGTTTTCCGAAGCGTGGTCTCTTTGTGGAACAATACCGCCAAATACGAATAAGTTGCCGCCAACACTACAAGCACAGTGCCCATCTCGTCCAGGAAACGGGTCCGAATTGTCAGCTAGCTTCTCCCACTTGACGACGATGTCATTTTCCAATTTATCTCCACATTTAACTTGTTGACTCCCTTCATTACCCATATTAAATTTTGGTAGAACTTCCACGGTTCATTCGACGCAATAATCACCCCCAAAACAACAGATCTATCGAAAGAACACGACTTCTTAAAATTCGCGGGAAATCTAGAGGCTCACGGGATAAAGGTTTCAGGGTTTTTGTTTTAAACTTATTTTAACGAATATTAATTAATAACAAAATACTAGCTTAATGTATTATTACTCTGGAAATAAATATTAAAATTAAACAATTAGCCATTATAGTTGCGTAAATTTTAATCGCCTACGAACATTACCGAAATTGGTCGGCGTTTGCCGCATTACGTCACCGATCAGCTGTGACCCAGAAAGTGATGGTAGACCGGCATTTAACTTTAGGACTTTCTCGATAAAACGGTGAGTAATTATTTCAAGATTTTGCTCAACTCTGCTCAAACAACCCTCGGACCGATTGCAATCGACGGTCAGAGGTATCGAGTCGGCGTTCGCGACGGGCGAGCCGTTTACAACGGCAACCATCCGACATTCCATTGTTTGCCGGCTGTCCGAGCGATGGTTGTTCGAAATGTTGGCGATTTTCGGCGCGTTTTCGTTGACTTTTCCCCATTCCTGACATCGACAGTACCGAAACGGACCCCAATCTGACCGTGTTTGGCCAGATCGGGGCGAATCATGGCTGCTTTTCGTGCCGAAATCGCCATTCCAGGAGGAATCAGCTGTAACATTTGAATATGTTAATGAGCTCGACCAAAAAACTGTACCAAGTAGGCCAGCTGATGGCCAACGTTAAAGAACTAAACGAAACCAGTTAACTCCAGTCAGCTGATGTGTGTGTGTGTGTTTGTGACTAGACGCCGGTAACCGGCCCGCCTTATATCGATATTTTGTCGCCGATCTAGCGGCGTTTGGTGGCTTTTGTTGTGATGAAGGAAAGATCTAATATTGTACAGGTAAGTGAAGTCGGTCGTTAGAGAGAATTGGTCGGCTTGGTGGCTGATTT
>JAODUP010002960.1:0-18407 GCA_025642065.1 Paralvinella palmiformis
TTTATTTAAAATCACTTCAGTGAGTCCATACTGAGTTAGTGTACATTATCTTGTGGTGAACAAACTGTAATGTCTGTTAACACGCTATGGGTATATAAAAGGCCTAACCTTTCACTTAGGTTAGAGAATAACATCGACGCCAGACTAATCGGACGAGTACCGATAAATATGGTTCATATAGGTAGGATTTATTTAGTTATTCGAACTCAGAATGATTTTTATACAGGTTTCTTTTGGACTATAGCAAATAACTGGTGAATGTAAACTGTGGTGTCAAAATATTTATGATATGTATGTAGCAAGTCACCTTTGACACATATGCACATGTTGTTTGCTGCGAGTTGTGGTATCAAATGGTATGTTTTTTTACGTGTTTCCACATTTTGTACGTAGCCTGCATGTAGCAACTTTCAGGTGGGCGTGACATATTTGTCGTGTACAAAAAGCGAATGAGCTGGTTCCCACAGGCTGATGAGTAGACTATACACATGCATACGTATACGCATACATCTATCAATATGTGGAGGTATGGAACATTTTATTTTTAGATTAATGTATGTATAAATTTATAGAGGTAGGTTTCGAAGGATATTTAGATATGTTGATGCTCTTTGCCTGTTGCCTCTTTATATGTACCCTAAAACACACACACACACACACACACACACACACACGCATCATTGTTAACTAATTAGACTTAGTGGTGACATCAGTTCGAGGCATATATTGTAATGGCGGCTAAAGATGTTTCGAGATACTGGCAGAAATGTGTCGGACCATAGAGATACAACATTTCACAGATACACGAAACACATGCTAAAGGATTAGAAAGTAATAAAATAGAGTAATATATTGTTAGATAAGGTAGTTTTGCTGATAATAGATCTCTTAATCTCCAATATAATCGAAATGAGAAAAATATGGATATCTGAGAAATGTATTGTGAACATTTTATTATTTTAATTATAAATTTAAGAAAATCCATATACTGTTCGTATGATAGGTTCTCTTGTTGCAGGTTTAACTTCATTAAACCAAATTATATTTTTATCCTGCCTTCACCTCATGGTGAAATGGTTGATAAATACAAGTGCCAAGTATTATATGCGTAAGTAGATTATAGTTATATCATATTTAGTTCAACATGAATTGAAATCTGATATGTCCACGCTTATGCCATTTGATAAATGTTTCTAATTGTGAAATAAAGAGATTGTAAATAGAGTGAGTGAGAAGAGATTAAAGTACACGGCATGTTGCCATACAAATATGTTCATGGGGAGGAAGCTGTGTTGGCAGAATATGAAATAGCGTAGAAGGTTGCAAAGAAAGCAGTAGCTCAGATACAGCAGTAGAGGACAAATCAGGTTTAAAAGAAGCTTAATATGGAGGAATAGCAGATATATGAGCTCAGGATAGGAAAACAGTTGATAAAGGAAAGGAAGGATGTAGTTGGAGTGAACTGTTTGATGGATGAGAGTGGAAGCAGAGTTGCATAGCCAGATATGGTAAGAAAGTCCAACAGATAGTTTCACAGAGATGGATGTGAAGAGAGCAATTGGATAGATGAAAATTGGGAATGGAAGTTGACCGACATAGTTAGTGAGTGAAATCATTCGTGTAGGTGATCAGGCTGGGCTGAAGAAGATCACGAAGATCTGTGATATGGCGATAGATGAGGAAAATATACATACAAACTAGGAGCTAACTACCATTATACCAAAATACTAGCGGAAATGTGATCCATAGGAGTTATTTCAGTAGTAGTTGTATTTGTGATTTTATTAGGTCATTGATACAATGGTGTTCCCCGTTGTTATATTATATAATATAATATCAAACAATCAGCTGTAGCGTTGAATAAAACACTGAATATGGAAAGGACTATTAATTATCGGAACTTGCATGTTATATATCTTTTACATGATAATCAGAAGGTTGGGGCCCTTATATCAGTATGTTGTTCACATGTTCAATCATTGAAGACTAAAACTATTCCCATGCCTGATTATATTATATTACAAGGTACTGCTGAATTAAAGCTCATTGAAACGTGGCTTGGAACTGACACTGATAAGGTCCCTATAAATGATTTGTTTAAGACAGAGTTTAATCATAGTCCGCGTAACATAATAATAATAATAATACTAATAATAATAATGTATATTTAATAAATAACCATTCAAAGGCACGTATAAATAATATGTAATATAATAATACCCAAATAATATGTCTGTAAAACCCCTGTAAGTGATTTAAAAGATATTAATTATTTATCTGTGAAAGCGACCTTGAACAGGTGTGTTTTTATTGGCAGAAGCAGTTGTGGTATTGACATAGAGTATAAATTTGGACTGTATGTTACGACGAGTCAATAAGAAATAACAGAGAAATATACATATAGTTTTTAGTAAACATAGACTTCACCATAAATGTAGGAAAGGCTAAAGTTACGTTTTTTATTAAATATCGTCCCCTTCTTTCAATACAAATGGCGTTAATAACTTATTATTCTTTGGTGAATGGTCTATATACTTAGATAACTTAGCTACTATTCCATATCATATTCGTACATTTGGTGATTTACATTTTCATACGGATAATAAGTTTGATGTTGAAACACACATACAAGGCCAAATATTAGATTTAGTAATCTCTAGAGATTCGAGCTCCACCATAGTAGGAGCTTCTTCTGTATAAGACACCTATCCCAGTAGCAACATATGGCTGTATAGTTTGTAATTAACATAGTCAAACCTGATTGGATACGAAGAAAATTCACACACAGAAAATAATCATGGCATAAATATTCAAGACTTTATCGAGGATTTACAGTCGTCTCAACACCCGCTTGAATGTGAAGGATCAGTTAATCAGCTGGTAGAAGTCTATAATAAAGGCATTCAAAGTATCATTACTCACCAAGTTCCACTTGTTCCCCCTTAGTAAGAAAGTTCGGAGGAAAGCAGAAAGAAGCTGACATCGATCTTACTTACTTAGCTTTGAAATATGTAGGAATAGACTATTTTTCAAGGAGAAAGGCGTTTCTATTCCCAAAGATAGAATAATGCGGAACAAATACTAATAAACTATTTAAATTAACAAAGAACTTCGGGGAATTAATGTTAATGTAAATCTTCCACAGTTAGCATCTGCTGAACTCCAGGCAGATAAATTTAGCCGCATTGTCATGAGGAAAATAACAATCATCACGAATGATATTATTTCTGATTCACCAAATAATACCCTCACTGTCGCCATGGATAGGGTATTACGCTTAATGAGACATCTTCGAACGTATCATCTACTGCATACATGGCTTTTGAAGGAATGTGTACACCAGCGTCTGCCACTAATAAAAGCCAGTATCAATAGGTCAAAGGCTGAGTTAGTAAGGCCACTGTGTGCGAAAGTAGCCACGGATAATAATCTATTCAGAATTATCGTTCCATATCTAACATCCTTTCATATCCAGGTAGTAGCAATGCAATAGAAGAACACTTTGAGAACAATGACCTCCAAGACAGGTACCAGTTTGCCTATCGTAAAGATCATTCAACAGAAACTGCTTTCTTGAAAGTGCAACATTAACATTGCTGAGCCTCTTGACGAAGGTTCCATGACTCCATTAATTATGCCTGATTTATCTGCAGCTTTTGATGTAATCAATCATCCGACACTGATGAAGTGCTTAGAATATTTCTTTGGGACCAAGAAGAAGACCTTAACTTGTGCAAAGTCGTACCTTGCTGACATAACTCAATGTGTTTAAGCCTGCGAATAAAAAATCACCATATATAGCTCTTCATATTGTTGTAGCACAAGGATCTATTTTAGGCCCAAAGAATTACAGTATGCATACCAAACCAGTGGATAAAATTATCAAACGAGATAATATTAAGTATCATTGTTATGCCGATAATACTCAAATATACACAACTTTATAGCCATATGATAAATGGGATAATAGGTTTATCTTCAACTGAAGCTTGTATTGAAGACATAAGTATTTGAATGAATAGCAGCATACTGAATCTGGATAAGGATAGACCGAATTCATCATATCTTCATCCAAATAACAATTGAAGAAAACTGAGAATCTTTGCATTGAGGTATGATCTAGTCATATATATTCTTCTGTGCGTGTGATAAATCTAGGGCTTATACTGGACAATACCCTAGGAATGGAGAAGCCGGCAAATGCTATAAATAAGTCCTATTATCAATAGGAAACTTAGGGCTTATTCGTAAGTAGATAAAATAAGACATGCAAGAATTTAGTCCAAACCCTTATAATTTCTCGACTGGTTTATGACAATGCATTGTTTATTTCAAAATACATATTACATCATTTTAATGAAAGCAAACGGATATATAATGTTGAAAAGCAGGATGCTTGAAGCATTGCTTATATAAAGCACCCCCAATTAACATAACATTAAAAACATTCATGACAATTTAAAAAATAAAAAGATGTGGAATAGATATAATTATATCTTTTTTAAACAAATCCATATACTTTTAATTTTTAAATGATTATTTATTGTAACAATAACATATTTTCGTGTATAATATATCATATATGTTGTATTTTAACAGTAAATAAAATTACGGGCATACCTCAACATCAGTATCAGTCATATAAAGAAATGAACATTTTATTAATTATGTGCCTAAGATATTAATTATTTTATCATTATGAACATTTGCATCAAATTAGTTGAATAATTTAACACCCATTTGACTAATTCACATTAACTTCCTTTTCGTCTTACAAAATGTTACATTAAAATTCCCCTTTTTACTAGACCTGGTACCATATGAATGTATTTCTTTTATTGTTATGAACATTTATTGTAGATTGATAGGTAACATGCTGTTTTTGGCTTTATAGATTATAATCAAAGTTTTTAATTTTACAATATCTAAACATTTCAAACACTTATTTTGGACAACCAATGGATGGAAATAATCTAAATAAATAGCTTTGGCAATATTACCGATTGCCTTCTTTTGTAATAGCACCAAAGTATGTAATTGAGTCTTGTATGTTTTTCCCTTATCTCACATGCGTAACTTAAGTAGGGAAGTATTAATGAACAATATAACACAATATAACACATTTCAAGCATGTATTTTTCGAGACATTTTTTCAAACAGCGTTAATATAATTAGACCGTGACAATTTTCATCTATCAATGCTCCTAGGAATTTACTAACTTGTACTCTACTGACTTATCTTTGTTATATAATACCCCATCTCTCTGATAAGATATGTGTTACATATCTGGTCACACTCACTGGCAAAAGGTAGCATATAACACCGGTTTTGTCCCAGTTGCACTGGTTTCCTGTTCGTTTCACACCACTATACACGATCCTGTTTCACACATTAAATTTAATGAGTACAACAGCACCACATAATCTAAGCAATCTGATCTAAATGTATATACCAGTACGACTGCTGCGATCTAAGCCATTTTTACTTTTGATATATAGAGTTGATATATATCACATTATTATTATTATTATTATTATTATTATTATTATTACCAAGGATGGAACTTACCATAAAATGAATCAAATCCCCTGTGTATTGGGGTATATGATTTCTTAAAGAAACCCAGATGCCACTTTCCGATAATGTGGGTGGAGTATCTTAGTTTTTTCAGACAATCTGCTAGCGTTGGCAAAGAAAGAGGCAGACCATTTGGTTGTGCAGGCCTAATGACAAAATGTTGTAGAACTGTATGAATCTGAAAATATATGACTATTCTGAAACTGTCGCTATATACACATTGTTTCATAATTGTTCGGAAGTATCATACTATTTATAGATGCCATCCAATTCTAAAAATAATGTTTCAGCTGCAAATATTAGGAGGGGTACTTTATCTTACTGGAAACTGAACTCGATTATTGGTAAAGCGGCTTCACCAAACAAGAATGTATCACTTAAGATGTTCTGATGACTTACAACCCTGTCGCATTTTTCACTCAGGGAATTTAGTTCTTATCTAGATACACCTTAGGGAAAGGATTGTCTTTGACGTCCTTTGAATATTAGGTCACCATTTGAAAACTCACCTTTTCAGGATTGCTTATACTTCCTAAGATTTCACCCCATCTGATCATTTATTGATGAATATTGCGTTAAACCTGGACTATGAGTTTGCACAACCCCCATACTAGGTTCGCTACTGAGCTAGTTTGTTTTCGAGGATATTGGCGCAATAGAAGTTTTGTAATTATTATATTATTAATTATTATCATCAAAACATTGATTTGTGTATTGGAAATGCCAATCTAATACTCTCAATAAAATATGTTTGAAGTCTACCAGAGAATACATTTTGTCATGTTTAAATTTCCTAACTGTAACAGCAATATTAGAACGTTTCTCTTATGTACGTATTGCACATGTTTTTATGGTTCTACACTGTTAGGTTTATGACAATTGTACACCAAAAATATTAACTGTGATTTGAGAATCTGTGCTCGTCGTATATACCATTGGTCTAAGCAAACGCACCCTAGTTGTTTATAAAACATCTTTATGGAAATGATAATTTTGAATGCAACTGTTGAGAAGAGTTTCTTCCTTTAATTATTCTACAAAGCAGAGTAAGAATATGTCGATACTGCATTTAATAAAAGGTTTTTACTTTATTGTTTAAATAATAAATTTATTCAGCTGTTACTGAGTTATGCTTTATGAGAGACGGCTGTTGAATGCTGATATTGGAATATATGATGTTAATGAGTTTTTACTTTTTTAGACAACACTTAAAATAATGGAACATACCCAACAGGCACACTATGTAGTATACACGTGAATTCTACGTAACTCATCCACGTAGAAACTACGTATATTTTTGGTGAAATATGTTAATTGAATCTACGTAATTTTTTCTACTTGAAATCTACGTCCAAATTTATATGTGAAAACTACCTGTAAATTTCTACGTAGAAATTACATATTGATTTCCACATAAAAGTCATGTGGTAAAATTTATATTGAATCCACCTCATACTGACATTCATGCAATAATATCACAATAAATCACCATTTATTTAATAAAAATACAACTTCTTAAACCGTATTATCAACAATGCTAAGATGAAACTTGAGACAGTATAAATATAATCTACATAACATATTGCAGGTACAACACCTGTCTAAATTGAAAGGATGGATAATTTAAATACAATTAATACACCTACGCAAGATATAAACATACAATACATATCAGTTGTATATAAATATACTCAAAAAGTTGACCAGATAAGTTTTAGTATTTCACAATATATCCACAAAATAAGAATTTTTGGAAACCTTTAATATCAGTAGCATCAGAGATTAACAATATAAAATTTAAATGGCCCAATAAATATACATACATTGTAATAATCTTATTATATATCCGTAACAAAGAAAACAAGAGCTCTCCTGATATGTTAGTTCCATTTCCTTGTAATCTAAGTATTTTGTGACCTTAAAGAAAGGTCAGTTAAATACCTGGGTCCCAATTTAATTTATTTGCACATTCTACCTAACTGGTAGTACCATTAGCAAAGGTTTAACACAAACATATCTTTGAGAAACAAACAGTGAGTACAAAATAGCACCAATCAAGCCAAATATGTTGAAAACTTCTTAGCAATTCTTAGCAATTTTGAATAAAGGTCAGTTAAATGTCAATGTTAATATTTGATGTGACATTCACAACTACGTGTACCTGTAGGTACCATTACCTGAGGTTGATAACAAACATTTCTATGAGACATAATTTAATTTTCACAGGAATAATTAATTAAAAATATTCCATTCAAACACATTTACAAAAGTAAACAGCAGTAAACTATGTAGTGCACACAATTTGCATAGTTTGGGCTGTTGACTCATTTATTTATTTACAAATTATTAACAAATCACATTATATCTATGATATATATATATATATATATATATATATATATATTTTTTTTTTATGTGTGTGTGTGTGTGTGTGTGTGTGTTATAAACAATTATGTTTTGAAAATGAAATTTGAACTCTTTTACTCGCTAGCACTAGCAGGTGCACCATCTTCTTTCCACTCCTCCTGTTCCGCAGATGACAATGAATAGATATAATTAACTTGTAAATTAAGAATACCTCATTTGAACAACATGGGATTGAAATGAAGGGTTTATTATTTAGATGCAGATCCTTTGTATACATAGATACAGAAAATTTCACAAGATTCTACAAAGTAATAGTCAGACCACATCTAGAATAGGCTAACTCAGTGTGCATGCCAAGAAGGAAATAATAACCTTGGAGATGGGCAATCAAGTTGGTTCCAGGTCTTCGAGACCTAAATTACCATATTAGGCTGAAAAAATTAAATCTACCAACTTTGGTGTATAGACGTCTAAGAGGTGATATGATTGAAATGGTTAAGATAGTCTGTGGGGCATATGATGAGCAAATGATGCCAGCTATAGATACAACAGAAAAGGGTTTCTATCAAAGAAGAGGGCATAACTGTAAGCTGCCAAGAAATCATACCAAGATCCGGATGAGAAAACACTATTTTAGGGAAAGGATAACATGTTCCTGGAACAGCTTGCCTGATAAAGTAGTGGAGGCTGCTAGTATACAATTTTTGAGAGGAAACTAGATAAACATTGGAGGGATCAAGATCTGATTTTTAATTATGAGACAGTTCTGAGATTGGGTCACAAAGCTAATTATGAACAAACAGCCCCAAATTTCTGCTCAAAATCGGATGAGGATCTGGACACAAGGGACTAACAGATCTACAAGGAACAGCTTTTAATATTTGTTTTGTCCTCGGCTTAGGAGGTTTTATTGAGGGATTTTGTTCGGATACCCATATATATAATATATATATATATATATATATATATATATATATATATTCATTTAATTACTTAAACGTGGATTTGTCAGAGAGGTTCGATGAAACTGCTAAATTAAAAACATCAAGAAACATGGAGAAAATGTCGTCACTTCCTGGCTTCGATGCATCATGGGAAATATTTACCATGTGATAAACACATTGACACGTCGCTATGGACACGTAATATACATGTAAAAAGACGTCGCGATAGGTAACGAACGTACACTACGTGTTATCTACGTAGACTCTACTGGGTATCAACTATTTTGCAGGTGTATACATTGTACTATTTCACAGTATCTGGTTTTGGTTGAGTATGGGTTGAAACTCTACACGAGTATAACTTTTCCCCGTATGCATAAATTATATATATATATATATATATATATATATATATATATATATTATCTGTACAGTATTGGATGCTCAAATATAATAGGAATCACACATATTCCACCAACTTGTATTATACCGTTGAGTTTGTGGGTTATGTCACATGACTCCAACGGGCGTTTTTTTAGCTCCTCCAGTTATAAGAGAACTCGGGGAGACATTCGTTTATATTTGGTTGTTGAGGCTTCCTTATTTCGCTTTGATTTTGATTTGATTTTGATATGATTAATGCATGACTGTCATTAACTATATATATATATATATATATATATATATATATATATATATATATATATATATATTATATATAAATGTGTGTTGTGTGTGTGTGTGTGTGTGTGTGTTTGTGTGTGTATCTTTACCTCTGGAATATACCTCAGGTTTGACCAGCACCGAGACTAAAAAACTCTACTCAAAGTTCTTGATTTTAAAAATTAGCATAGTCCAATATTTAATTCGAAGTTTCCCTTGTGTATTGCCGTTTATTTTATTTAGTAAGAAAAATGATAAAATACGGTTAAACTGTCTTAACGATATTAATGTAAAGTTAAATACCAACTGGTTTAATCTTTCTACGAATTGATATGGTACGAACTGGTTTTTCTAATTAAATTATAAACTCACAAATAAGCGCGCCGAAATAATTATATTGAATCATTGTTAGATAAAGGCGATGAAAATAACGAAGAAGATGATAATATATGAAGGTGATGATTATGATGACGATGACAGGCAGACAACTTTTTCAGTTCTATTAACATCCTTCTAAAACTAAAACTGACACCTAAGGCATAATGAGATATGTACATTTGCATGATAATCATTTTACCCGTCTGTAAAAACAACTTGTTCTGGACAAATCTATAAAATATCGATATAAAGGAAGTTAGACAACACATACAGACATACCTATAGATAAATTAATAAAATCAATGCGGTAGCTAGTACACAAAACTAACAAGGCAAATGAACTGATCATGCAGCCGCTATAATTGTCGCTATATGTAGACGTAATCAGCACAAATACCAACACTCACCTGGTACCTTCCAGACATCAGTTGGCTCCTAGATGGTGTACATACTGGTTGTATATAATAATTATTCAATTTAATGCCAGTAGCCGCCAAACTATCCAAAACAGGCGTTTGGATCTCAGAACCATGATATCCAACATCATTCCAGCCAAAATAATCGGCCAATATAAATAATATGTTTGGCTGTTTGGCGATGACAACCTGTAGTATGGCTAAACAAAATACTATTCTATGCAGATGATGCATTATCCGTACAATATTGGACAATTAAATATAAAAACAATCACATATTCCATCAACGTTGATTATACCGTTGAGTCAGCGGGTTATGTCACATGACTACAGCAGGCGTTTCATTTTTAGCTCCTGCAGTTATAAGAGCACTCATGGGACATTCGTTTATATTTGGTTGTTGAGGCTTCCTTATTTCGCTTTGATTTTAAATTGATTTTGATATGATTAACGTATGATTTTGTGATTTTACTGCGCCGTTGCGAGGGTCATTTCATAACGTGAATTGACCAAGGTAAATGGCTTGATAAAAGTTCACCATTTATTTTATAGCAGGATTAAAATGTAGACAGATATGAACACTGAACTAAATAAATTAAATGAATGGTTTAAATCCAACAGGCTCTGTTTGAATGTGAAGAAAAACAAAACTAAATACACTTTATTTAGACTAAGTACTGCTTATTCTAAGATAATTAATGAACATATTTACATAAATGGGATAAAAGTAGACCGAATTAGTCAAAACGAAAAAGTAAAATCCTTTAAATTTCTAAGCATCCATATAGATGAAACACTTTCCTGCAAAACAACACAGTAAAAGCTATTCCAAAATATCTAGATCAAATTATATTCTGAGCAAAATATTTTAAAACATCCTTCCAAAATCATCCATGAGAACTTTGTACTCATACTTAGTATAGAATCACATTAATTATGGGTTGTTGATATTCGGAAGTAATCGTTATATTGGCAAAGTTCACATATTACAAAAGAAAGCTATTCAAATAATAAATGACAAACATTTTAACTATCATATTGAACTGCTCTTCAAATCTTGCAAATATTAAAAATCCAAGATCAATACACTTACAACGTTCTTACATTCATGCACTAATTAAAATGCAATACACTTCCTCGCTCATTTGAAAAAATAAAATATTTTCAAACCATTGAAAAACCACTGACAAGACAACCTCAAATAACACACTATACTAAACCAAGAACCACATACACATCTCTTTTAGTTAGATGCGGGCCTTCACAAAATCATACGAGAAAATTATTTCAAGAAGCATATTAAATATATACTAATGAATGATTATAAAAATCATGATACCTGTGTAAACACAATATGTCAGCAATGTTTTCCAATATAAAATTTAACGTATTGAAATTATAATTTGCATGAGTCTTCGACCAAATTTGGTTGAATTATATATGTGAATAGTGACTACTTTGCGAACAGATATTTTAATATGATATAATAACTGACCTAAGTCCAGTGTGTATGTACCGGTATGTATGCATGTTTATATATATATATATATATATATATATATATATATATATATATATATATATATATATATATATATATATATATATATATATGTATGTGTATATTTGCATGTATTATATATGTATATGTATGTATAAATATATATATATGTTTATATGTATGTGTGTGATAACTGTATATATATATATATATATATATATATATATATATATATATATATATATATATATATTTTGCACATTATGATGTCTCTTATGATATGCATGCTGGTCCAGCGAAACCGTTTTTTACTTCAAATATAAAACTGAAAAACAAAAAACAACGCGCCGATTCAAACCAGCATTAGCGATGGTGTTACTGGAAGACAGCCAATTGGCCAAATAACACCAGGCAACATATATACGTAATGTACTTTTATAAAATTATGTTTATGTTTATCGTATATTATGTATCAGTTGCCAAATAAAATATTTGAATTTGGAATTTTGATCACACCACACCTAACAGCATATACTTAGGGATTCTAAATTAGGCGTGATTGAACGTTCACTTAGTGATGAATGGAAACGTATGAGGATTAGCTGTTAGGTTCGAATAAATCATAGTATTTACTCAGGTTTGAGACGATATTTCGTTCTTGTCGGCTATCCCCATTCCTGTAGAAGATCCAGAAGTGAAGAAGGATACCTATTGTATCAGTGTTATCGAAGACAGCTGAGATAATAGACTGACTCATGTCACGCTTCTCTTGTTCGCTGAAGTTAAACAGGGTGGTTGTTTGTTTATTAGTTGCGAAGCGTTGTCTGCAATCATGGGCTGAGTATTGTAAGATTCTGAATAAAAGGCGAACAGATGAGGAACCTAATCAGTTAAGACAATGGAATTTGGTGGAATTCGAGATGAAGAAGTTCGTGTGCCATGGCTAGAGTAGTTAAGGCCAAGTGTTTTATGTCGCCCAATACACAAGCTCTACCCCATTCTATAAGCATACTTTACAGTCCTGCCTGCAGATTCTACCAAATTTCAATAAAATATTTGAATCGTCAATATATATATATATATATATATATATATATATATATTATTTATTATATATTATATATTTATATATATATATATATATTTTATTTTGAGTTTGATTAAGTATGTAAGAATGTTTGACTGATATTTGTTGTATTGATAATGTTGTCATATTATGCCACCGTGCCACGAGCCGTGATAGCGCAGTTAGTTAGAGCGTAGGACTCGTAGCCGAACGGTCGCGTTGTATGCTCCCTTGTGAGTTGAGATGTGTGCTGCGTAGAAACAGGTCTGAGTCAAGGATAATAATATTGTAAAGCGCCTTAGAGCAACTATATAGCTGCTTAGGGCGTTATATAAATGTCACATATTATTATATTATTATTATTAAGGGACCGGTATAATAGTCATTCATACATTCCGATCACGAACATTATGTAAACATACACTATTATTTGTGTCAGTTCTGATTTCGATGTAGTTTCCGGTAGATACAAAACACGTTTTTTTGGATGCAGTAACAATGAGAGACTTTCAAAAATGGCGGAATACGCATGAATTGTCGCTAGGGGCGCTAGTAGCCTGTCTTATAGCCAACTTCCGGTTCTACTATTTACTTAGTGAAGGTTGATAAACAAATAAAAAGCCAGTTGAATCTGCTTTTATCGCACAGGATCCCTACTTGTTGTTGTGTTTACGGTTGTCATAACAGGGGGTGTCATGAATTTCCAACATATAGGGCAAGATGCAAGGCGGGTGATTGCAATTCGTCGAGTAGAAGACAAAGAGGGACAGCTGTGGTGGCCTTCAGCCACCAGCGTGGTGTGCCGCGAATACTTCAAACAATATGATTACGTACAACAGACTTTTATTGGCAAGTATATAAATAGTTATGTATACAAGTTATATCAACATTAAATGCATTGTTTAATCACCTTACTGCTTATAATAAATAGAAAATAATATTGGTGATTAGGTTATCTAATAACCACACGAAATCAGAAACATGTCGGGCACTGGGGTTCTGGGCCACCACTACAGGCACTATATTTATCATCTATCAATGACACACAGACACTTGACACAGTAGCTTATAATAACAATAACATTGCTAACAAAGAAACAATTGCTGAAAACAAAAT
Organism: Paralvinella palmiformis; assembly: GCA_025642065.1. Classification (NCBI taxonomy): domain Eukaryota; kingdom Metazoa; phylum Annelida; class Polychaeta; order Terebellida; family Alvinellidae; genus Paralvinella; species Paralvinella palmiformis. The sequence goes on from JAODUP010002960.1 coordinate 14,031, forward strand.
TCACCATGACAGAAAGAATAACAATAGTTTGTTTGGTGACTTAATTTCTTATTAGTATATATTGATCTTGTTTACTACATGTCATAGACTTGTAGCTACTAAAAATAATAAATTAGGAGATTAACTGAATATTACAAGTTTGCAGGAATAAGATAACCAAAATCTGATTTTATTCAACAGAATTATATCTTACTGTATACCAGAAACTATAGTACTTGTCAAAGTAAATTCAACTACAATTGATGCTTTTGTAAATGATCCGGAAGGCATGCAGGTTTATACTGGTTTAGATAATGTAGACATGTTTACAGGTGTCCTTGCCTCTTTAGGACCAGCAGCACACAAACTACAATATCTATATGCAACCTGAACTTTGGATGTCAGAAACCAGTTGCTTCTCACTTTAATCAAACTATGGCTATATATAACTAATTTTCAACTTGGTCGAATGTTTGAAGTTACACAGCTCGAAGTGTACAATATATTTGTTACCTGGGTACAATTCATGTCCCAGCAATGGAGAAAAAGTTAGATAGGGCCAGAAAAAGATACTCTTCAATAGTTTTCTCCAACTGACTTCAAAACTAGCTTTCCGGTCACTCGAGCCATTGTTGATTGCACTGAATGGCCAATTAAAAAGCCTGCAGCAGCAGCAGCTCAATAAACAACATAAATAATGTTTGTTTGTTTCATGTTGACAAACTTCAGAAAAGGTATTGTCCCAAAGAATGCCTAGAGAGAAACTGAATTACAGTATAGTAAATAAATGTTTTATAGCTATATTAGTTTCTGAGTTGTTTCTTACATATATACATTTAGTTATGCATTTGACATAGGTGGGTGCACATTTTACGCCAAGTTGGTTGTTATTGCACAACTTGTACAACACTTTGTTGAGCATAGCACTTCGGAAGTATTGTGTAAAAATATCTTCAAGTTTCGCTTTTATATCACTGATGAACTGTCATTTCTGTGAATGGTGACAACTTTGTGGCCTCTATGAGACCACACCACCAAGTCACACCACCACCTCCCAGTACACATCATTGCACCCATAATTTGGTACACGTAAATGTGGTTCGTTTTGAGGGCTAACCGGCCATCAACTACATGAAGATATGGCACAGACATGGGTGACACAGTTTGGTCCCTAGCTGTGTAAGGACATTTCACCTCTACCAAGCCATCATTACCCACCAACCCGTCTGGAGAACATGCAAGATAAGGGCATTTCTGCACACTACAATACCACTACTTCTGACCACCACATTCTTGTTGGCGATGTACTCGTTTAATGCAGTTCCCTCATACTTTCCCCATGTTTAATTGGCTCTGCTTTGAGGTGTCTGTACTTTATGGATGAGTGTGCTAGCTTGGCAAAGTTTGTTGCTTGTGTGGCTGTACATATGCGCCCAAATTTGCTTGAGTGAAGACGCATAGTCCTTTTCTCCCGCCAATGTTTGTTTGTGCTTTGTCCTCTTGTTTCAAGTTCTATGATGTGTATCTGTTCATCTGAAATTGATGTGATCTGTAGGTATTCTAGGATGTATGTCTCGTGATCGTTTTCAAAGCATGGATATTAGCAGGTGGGTACATTGTTAGCATTGACATTTCTGGAACATTCATATTGATATTCACATTCCTGAAAAGGTATTCATATTCAACATCAGGCATATCATCTCCTGGACTTGGATCTAGATCCAACACGCGTTCCAGACTGCCACCAGAGCGAAACTTAAAGTGTTCTATCTTCACAGGAAAGCCATGATGAAATGTCTGCAACCTCTATGTACAGGTTTCGGAACATATAATCCCGTCTGCGGCCTTTGCTAATACATAAAGTACAACACATACATGTTTACAATGAGCCTCCGGGCCGATACTTGCTCCACACCCATACTGGCTCTCCTGCACAACACCACAAACATCAAGCTTTATGTCTACTGTGTACACAGTAGACTTCCTCATTTCAGCGCAAACTCTCCCACAAACAAATGTATCTGCACCATATTTTGCATTCCGAATCGAGCGCAGAAAGCTGGATCGGTACATGTCTTCCGGCTTCGATGACATGTCAGCACCAAACAGTTGTATGTACGCTGTGATCGATTCCTCAGTCACAGATGGGAGCTAAAAATATAAGAATTCAAAATTATGAATTATTACAATCGATATTGTAATATGTTTTATTGTAAATGCTACTTAGTTCATCCTCCACTTAGTTGCTTCTATTTCATCAGTAACTCAGCTGTTTGAAGTTTCCATCTAGTACCCCCAAGTTAAAAACCACCAATGGAGCTCACTCACAGATTAGCTTATTCACTGGTGTGGATAATTGGGACTGTTCAAACAACTGTCTAGCCCTGATGGAAGATTACTTTGAAATTGTTTGATTGTATCTAATCTTGTCTAATGAAACTGTTGGTACATTCACCAGCAGTGGTGTACTTTAAACAACAGCATATCACTAGGAGTTGATCTGAGATGTTATTCTATATAATGAAGTGGTCCCTTGTTTAAGAAACAAATAATGCTATAACACAAAGATAATACATACTGCACTCTCACTGTTGATGTCTCGATATGATAGCAAATCTGGAGTTGACATCGCAAACGAATCCACTATTGGTTCTTGACCAAAGTCTTGGTTGCGGACGTACGATTCAAGCCTATAAAATTGTCACAAAACGTGGTTGATAAGAGAAATACACCAGACAAAATTCCAATATTCCTAATATTAATAATTGGTGTTCATGGTCATAGAATCATGAATGTAGCCTAGCAAAGCAATATTAAAGTAACCGAGTTATATTTTATATACCTTTCCACAAGATCAACTTTTCTTCCATTTAGTTTAGCATTTCTGCGTCTTAATTCCTCTTTCAGTTCAGGAATCGTCATCTCTCCGATATCCTTATTTGGGTTGGTTTTGATGACAGAATTAGTGGTAAAATTAAATGATGAACAGAGAGGCTATTATATTCGTTAAGAGCGGCACATGAGAATCAACAAGTGAACCGGCTAACACTATCGCCCCTGGTGAATAATGATCCTGAAAGTCCCTCATTTGTGAAGTTCGTGTGCAGTTGAGAATCCTTGGTTGTGTTGAGAAGCTAGGTGATATATCTAAGTCGTGTTTTGTATAGGATTAGGAAGGATCAATTGTAGTTATGAATATAACTTGGGAAATGTTCAATTGCTGTATAATAATCCAACTATGTGATTCTATATTGATTGAATGATTGTTTATTTCTGTATCATGTATTCATATTGTTAAAGAGTGTATTTTGGTATATGTATCATTCGTAATATAGGTAAGAAAGTATTAATTTGAATTTTTGGCAGTTAATTGTCATACGTCATATAATCAAATCGTCCAGTCGTCAAAAACGCCGAGCAATAAAACGGCAGATGATGACCACAAGTCGTTTGTCTATGTCTATACCAGCACATTATTTACGTTAATGATATGTATATTTGTTTGTAGTTCAGCAGCATACATACCCCGTGGTTTTACTGGAGGTTTGGGTTTATATTTATGTTGTTTTGTTTTCCGACTTTATCACAGCAGCGCAGGTGTCATCAGCAATAGGACCAACTGGTATGAGGTGTATACAGTTATATAAGGTAATGGTATGAAATTTAAGTTGACAAGCTAACACATATGCTATAATACTAGAAATATAAAACGGTTTAACAAATAAATTGAATAATCTTATTAGCAGAATTCCAACTAAATAAGATAACACCTGTCTCTTCACAGTAAACCGTTAATACATTACTTACAACTATTGGTTCATAGATGTAATTGGATAAACACATAATATATCGTGTACACCGAGTTAAACATATTGTAGCATTACCTTGATCCTGATTTATGTTAGGTGAACTTCCGTCTGTAATCGTTGTATGGTTATTATTATATATTGTGTCATTTCATTAATTGTAAGTATCACTAAAGGAAAATATGTATGAATATAGAAATATGCAAATATTAGAGGTAACGATTTATACTATTTATATAGATATATTTCTTTAAATGGATGGATGATATGTTGACAATTGGATCGAAACGGTGATCAATGTATTGTTTGATAATAACAGTTTCCCAACAGGTATCACGATAAATGAAACAGATCTATTTACCTTGATTTGTGTTAGTAAACAGTAAAATAACAAGGAAATAAATGGGAAATGGTGAAACGGACATATGCACGAACAAACTTACAGACCAGCATACATACAGACCGACAGGCAAACAGAAAGACAGACAAAGAGACAAACATACAGACATATATACAGACAGACACACAAACAGACAGGCAAACAGAAAAACAGACAAAGAGACAAACATACGACAGAATACAGATAGACACA
>JAODUP010002948.1:0-13217 GCA_025642065.1 Paralvinella palmiformis
ACTACTGTATCCACAAACAGGCGTGGAGTGATAGAAGTTGAGTAGTTCTGTTAGTTCATCTGGACTCATCAATACCTTCTTCTGTTGATCATGATTGTGCTCTAATAAATTAGTTCTAAACTGGAGAAAAAGAACATCTTGTATTATGCTATGGCCTACAGTACAATATTACAATAAATTAATATATTTAGCTACTTAGCTGTTATAAAACTAGACGGAAATGTTTTGGATTCTCTGAGTGTCAGGTGTAGTTCTTAACATATACCTTTTTTTACTACAATAGAATAGTAATACTACTTCTTAATCTTACTGTCTGAGCTCAACGTGTAATATTTCACTCTGTACACAACTATACTAGACTCAGACTATGTAATCACACAAATCAGTGTTCAACTGATGGCTAATTTTACATAGAAACCTATTTTTAACCAACAAACATAGATCTATTTTATGTGAGTATAGATGCCTGTTCTTTTGTTTCATAAAGTGACATGCAAAATGATGAGTTTTCAATCTGTTTTGAAGATGAAAAGAAAACATGTTTAAATCTATGACTGTGTGTTGATGATTTCTGCACGGTGAACAAATGTTACAAGGCCTCATCAAAAATGCATATTGTGCATGAAATAAGTGATTAGCCAAAAACCACATATCAGTTTTATGAGAGGACAAATATTAGTTCTTTTGTTTCATGTAATGACATAGAAAGTTACGATTGTTTAACATGTTTATGAGATGAAGACAAAACTTGTTAGTTTCGACAATCTCAGTATGGCTTCATTGCTAACGATCTCATTTTTCAACACAGGCTCATAGAAAAATGTGTATTGCACATGGAAACAGTGATTAACCAACAACCACATATTGCTTTATATGATAACAGATATCAGTTCTTTCGTTTCATATAATGATATGGAAAGATATTATAATAATCACTTTACCCCATCCAGAACCTCTTTAACCAAACCCATGCAAGTACACACAGCATAGCTGAATGTCCATTACAAACATTTGTATTTTAGATGTCTGTAGTACAGAGATGTACATTTGGATATAATTATGCATGTAAAATGTTCAAGTTTTTATTACAGAGAGTATCTTGAATAAATGTAAATTCTTAATTAATAAAAATTGTAGAAGATATATATATAGTCTATATTATGATACCTATTATATTTTTATTGGGCTTCACAGGATGTACAACAGTCATTTCACTGGTAACATAATGCTAAAACTCTGATGTAGAGATTTATAAAGGTGACATAACTATAATTGAAAGTAGAAAGGTATTTTCTGATACTAAACAGCAAACTTCCAATACTTCAGTAAGGTTTCTACTAGCCTGGTGCATTGTTTTATAACTCCTCTGACCTCTAAGGATAACATTTAAATCTAATTCATATATTCGTCATATTGCTGATGATATTTATTACGATTTATGAAATATGGCCAAATGTTTCTTGAAAACTGGCTTATTCACTAATCAAGAAGCCCGCCAATTCCCCAGCTGATACTCCGTGAGCAGCATACAATAATAGTTATTGCTTTATTGATCTTAAAAATAAACAATAACATCATTTGGGATTTCCCCAATTGAGTTAAATTTACTCTGGATTGGTTAGCATGTTACTCTGCCATTGATTGAGGATTTTTAGAAGTGATTGATTAGATTTAAATATAGGCACGACTTTGGCTATTTTCATTTTATTTGGAACTATACCTGTTTGTAAAGATTGATTAATAATATGAGTGATCGGGTTAATTATATGTGTGATTGTTGCTTTCATTAGCTTTGTCGATATTTCATCCTGTCCGGAACTAGATTTAGGTTTAATTTATTAGTAATGTCAATGATATCTTGTGGCGACACATATTGGATGAAAATGCAATTACATAATGGTTGGGTCACGAATACTTTTCTAATATATCCAAATCACATGTACTTTCTGTTGAGGGTGGACAGACAGCACAAGTTGACCTTGTTAGATCAGCAGAAGGCTTTGGTGGTTGATTACCAGCAGGCATTGGTGGTAGACTAACTACAGATGTTTGTTGTTAAATATGTTGATTGCAAGTGTTGACCAATAAACACCGACACATTCAAAATCCATTGATCAAAACTGTAATATTATTAAGCGAATTACAAAACAAACAAAAAATATCAGAATAAATATGTCTATTTAAAATAGTTTGTCAGTAAAATAGCAGTCTGCAAAATATGCTTAGTTATTCATCACAAAGTAGAGCACACACTGATGTTCAATCAGGAAACAAGTACATTATTACAAAACATCTTGATGAAGAAATATATATATATCACAAATAAAATAATGTCTCGGGTCAGGCAAATGTCACTTGAAACCAATCAGATGTTCTGAATTTTAAAATATCAGTCAGCAACAACAGAAATAAATGTAACCAAATCACTATTTACCTCTGGTCAACTGTGTTGACATTCAATTTAGTTTCCGGTGCTGTGACGTTTATTCCCGGCTGAAGTGCAGTTTACTGTAATGTCAAGTGCTGTACAATCTTCTGACGATTGTGGTCCTGTGTGCGTTGGTGCATGTGATCAAAGTGCCAATGCTGTTGTATGTTGTTGGTACTGTGATTCAAGGCTGTGATTAAATACAAACTTCTAAATCTCATGAAGTGTTTGTGTTGCTTGCAATATCCTGATGTGCTGATGTGTAACTATCCCCCTTTGCCCTAGAATTGGGTCTGGGCACGATTTGTAGCAGGCTGTAGTTTGTCATGGATTAACAGACCCTGTTGTAAAAGTACTGATTATTTCCAGTAAGGCAGATGATATAATATGTACACAATCATATACAAAGGGTTCACCATAGAAAAAGAATGATAAGAACATTGCACCCCTGAGGGAAAACTCGGAGATGACTGTCCTCCTGCTTCCTATAATGGTGAACTAGTTATAAACGAATAACATAAATATTTGAATCCTGTGTTGTGTAAAATAACTACTGGTTTGCAATTTGCACATGTGTCACCTTTCAAGTCAAATGATCTTATGATCAAATACATTGATCAGGTGACCAAAGCGACCCATGTCCCTCCTGCTGATCTTAAGTGTAATTACATAATTACTGAACATTATGATAAAATATATATTAATACATGATGATGCTAAAATGAACTGTGAATGGTTTAAATTGAAAATATAAACCCTGTTACATATATTAACTCTGCCAACCAGTCTCCATTTGCTACCATGTTGGCTTCTGAGGTTCATATGGGGCTTACTGTTTGAATACTAAAATATGTCATTCACAGATAGTAACAAGATGCAGTTTATTGATTGTGTTTATTAAATTTCCTATTTGCTTATAAATCTAGCAGCAGAATCAAGAACAAATTATGCATCTATCAACTGATAACCTCCATCCCAAATGACTCAAAGGCTTCTGAAAACAAAATGGGTTTCTGCTCAGAAGCTTAATTGTGTTTTAAGCTTTTCTGGCACTTGCTGTATCATCTTGTCTAAAATGAAAATAATCAATCACTGCGCTCATACACCACTCTCCAAACATGATATTTTTGTTGCCAAAATAAAGGAACAGATTCTAGATTATATAAAATAATTCCTAAGAGACACATTTAGAAACTTTTACAATTTACTGGATAATCTTCACAAGGTTTTCCTTCCCTAGAAAAAAGTTAAATGAATTTAAAGGAATGGTTCACAAAAATAAAGGAATTTTCAAAGTTTTCACAATAATAAAGGAAATTCCCTTTGAATAAAGGAATAGTATGATCCCTGTAATCAATCAGTTTATTAGTCAATTAAAGGATATGATCTGTCACATTTCTAACACATTAGGCCCAACATCGTAACACAATAAGATAGTGAATATATATATATATATATATATATATATATATAGTTGAGCTTAATAAGTGAAATATATGAAAAATATAAGTGAAATATATTAAACTTGCATTACACAATTTTATCAATACTATGAGTGATAAGAATATACCTCAGATAATATATATGTATTGTATATAAAAAATCACACCAGCTAAGATTTACTCACATATTCTACAACATCTTTTACACCATTCCATGTGTAATCTTGCGAGATCTTGGCAAGTGTGGTATCCACAAATAGGCGTGGAGTGATAGAAGTTGAGTAGTTCTGTTAGTTCATCTGGACTCATCAATACCTTCTTCTGTTGATCATGATTGTGCTCTAATAAATTAGTTATAAACTGGAGAAAAAGAACATCTTGTATTATGCTATGGCCTACAGTACAATATTACAATAAATTAATATATTTAGCTACTTAGCTGTTATAAAACTAGACGGAACTGTTTTGGATTCTCTGAGTGTCAGGTGTAGTTCTTAACATATACCTTTTTTTACTACAATAGAATAGTAATACTACTTCTTAATCTTACTGTCTGAGCTCAACGTGTAATATTTCACTCTGTACACAACTATACTAGACTCAGACTATGTAATCACACAAATCAGTGTTCAACTGATGGCTAATTTTACATAGAAACCTATTTTTAACCAACAAACATAGATCTATTTTATGTGAGTATAGATGCCTGTTCTTTTGTTTCATAAAGTGACATGCAAAATGATGAGTTTTCAATCTGTTTTGAAGATGAAAAGAAAACATGTTTAAATCTATGACTGTGTGTTGATGATTTCTGCACGGTGAACAAAGGTTACAAGGCCTCATCAAAAATGCATATTGTGCATGAAATAAGTGATTAGCCAGAAACTACATATCACTTTTATGAGAGGACAAATATTAGTTCTTTTGTTTCATGTAATGACATACAAAGTTACGATTGTTTAACATGTTTATGAGATGAAGACAAAACTTGTTAGTTTCGACAATCTCAGTATGGCTTCATTGCTAACGATCTCATTTTTCAACACAGGCTCATAGAAAAATGTGTATTGCACATGGAAACAGTGATTAACCAACAACCACATATTGCTTTATATGATAACAGATATCAGTTCTTTCGTTTCATATAATGATATGGAAAGATATTATAATAATCACTTTACCCCATCCAGAACCTCTTTAACCAAACCCATGCAAGTACACACAGCATAGCTGAATGTCCATTACAAACATTTGTATTTTAGATGTCTGTAGTACAGAGATGTACATTTGGATATAATTATGCATGTAAAATGTTCAAGTTTTTATTACAGAGAGTATCTTGAATAAATGTAAATTCTTAATTAATAAAAATTGTAGAAGATATATATATAGTCTATATTATGATACCTATTATATTTTTATTGGGCTTCACAGGATGTACAACAGTCATTTCACTGGTAACACAATGCTAAAACTCTGATGTAGAGATTTATAAAGGTGACATAACTATAATTGAAAGTAGAAAGGTATTTTCTGATACTAAACAGCAAACTTCCAATACTTCAGTAAGGTTTCTACTAGCCTGGTGCATTGTTTTATAACTCCTCTGACCTCTAAGGATAACATTTAAATCTAATTCATATATTCGTCATATTGCTGATGATATTTATTACGATTTATGAAATATGGCCAAATATTTCTTGAAAACTGGCTTATTCACTAATCAAGAAGCCTGCCAATTCCCCAGCTGATACTCCGTGAGCAGCATACAATAATAGTTATTGATTTATTGATCTTAAAAATAAACAATAACATCATTTGGGATTTCCCCAATTGAGTTAAATTTACTCTGGATTGGTTAGCATGTTACTCTGCCATTGATTGAGGATTTTTAGAAGTGATTGATTAGATTTAAATATAGGCACGACTTTGGCTATTTTCATTTTATTTGGAACTATACCTGTTTGTAAAGATTGATTAATAATATGAGTGATCGGGTTAATTATATGTGTGATTGTTGCTTTCATTAGCTTTGTCGATATTTCATCCTGTCCGGAACTAGATTTAGGTTTAATTTATTAGTAATGTCAATGATATCTTGTGGCGACACATATTGGATGAAAATGCTATTACATAATGGTTGGGTCACGAATGATGAGAAACATTTATTTCATGGGGGAACGTTATGACTTGTGCGAGTACCTATGTTGGCAAAGAATATATTGAAGCTTTCAGCGATTTCTTTTTTGTCTGAAACCGGAATATTGTTTATGAGAATTTCGCTAGGGAAGGACGATTTATTGCTAAGTTTTCCGATTGCTTGCTTTAATATTGACCAACATTTTTTACTGTCATGTTTATGTTCTTCAACTTCAAGTATTTGTCTATAATATGAAGCTTTCATTTTCCGCTTTAATGTATTAAAAGTATTATTGACGGATTTATATTTCTGTATATTTTCAAAAGTAGGCTTGTTTGGTTTTTTGGCGAATAATTTAGCTTTTGTGCAGGATGATGTTAAAAGTCCACTGGTCAACCAAGGCTGTCGTTTCAAAAATCTTGACTCATGGAGAGGAAAGGATTTGTTGAATATAGCAGAATATATTTTCATGAATTCGTCGTATGCAGTATTGGGGCATTCTATGTTATTAATGAACTGGAAATTTTGTGCATCTAGGTTTTCTTTAAATACTTGGATGTTTGCTTGAGAGAATGATCTGGTTTTGACGACAGTAGCTTTATGATGTTGTTTTTCATTGTGAGTAATGAGAACGTTCCAAAATGATCGGCGACGTCAGTGATAATGATACCAGAGTGATGTGTGGATGATATGTCATTTATGTATATGTGATCTATCAAAGTAGCCGATGATGAACATATTCTTGTCGGCTTTGTAATAACCGGTAAATAACCATGTGAAATAACGGTATCAAGATATTCATTAGTTTTACTGTGATCACCACATTTTAAATCGATATTCATATCACCCATCAATACACATGGCTTGTTTTCGTGCTGGATAGTGTCCATAATATCTTGCAAAGTGCGAGAAAAAATGTCAAGATCGGCGTGCGGCCCACTGTTTGTTCTATAAATAACACCTATTATTATATTTTTTCCGTGTGTATTGGTTATTTTGATAAAAACTGATTAAAAATATGAGGAATAAATACACTGATATCGTCTATAAGTTTATATATCAGATTATCTTTTATAAAGAGACCTACACCACCTCTGGGCCCCTCCTGTCGATGTCGTGAAATAATATTATGATACCCAGTTAATCGAAGACGTGCATAATTTTTGCACTGATAAATTTCACTGATGCCTATTACATCAAACGAAAAAGAAAGACAGCTTAAATTGCAAATGAGGTCGTGAAATGAATCCCAATTTGCGGAGAGACCGCGACAATTTAAATGGAACAGATATATCTGATCCCTCAATACGTCAGTGTGAATGTACCGCTGGAAGTCTGCCGGCCCATAATAAGAACAGTGTGAAGAATTAAATTGAAATGGTGAGTCACTTTCCTCGGTGTCATTCGCATTATTATACATAGATATTAAATCAAACTCCTTATTCGCACCGATCCTATCAAGTGTAACGCTACTCGCCATGGAGAAGGCAGCATGGCAAAATGCCCCACCCTAATAAACTCCTATCTCCCCCGCCCACACACAAACAACTGACCAGCATAATTACAAATATACATAGATAATAAACAGTTAAACATAGAAATGTCAAACAGAACAGGAATATAGTAAAATATAATAAGACACAAGAAATGAATGTACACGACATAAGCGTAGTGTTGATGCACATATGTTGCAGTTAGTCTCTCTCATATGTATTATTGCCAATGACAAACACATAATGTATTATAATTTATATATCAAGTTAAACATAGCACAAAGAACACATCTGATAAAACTCATTTGCATACATATTCATACATACACATATACATGTATATCCCCATATGCATACATACATAGATATACACACATATACACATATTCAAAGCTTGTCCAAGGCCTCCTTACCTACGGGTCGCTGGATTTCAAACCGCTTGCGGCCAAGATGCTGAAACCCAGGAGCACACTCTCTTGAAACGAGGCACAGCACATTCCGTTTGTCGCTATCTCGCAACATGCGCCAGAGGTCTAGCCCCATGCCATGATCATCGTCTGAATGAAAATTTTCACTGACGCTTTGTCCGTTCTTCACCCTGTATGCATATATAAGGTGGCTCGCAGTACTGGCATCTGGCATTGACATCATGACCTCCTGTATCCCTGATGTTACATCCGACAGTGAGTTCACAGATACCGCATAACCTTTAAACACACTACCCGAGTCCTTGATCGTACCACTTTGTGTGACTTCTACCTCGTAATCCTCCTCTGCTAGTTCTGGATCGGGCAAACGAGGTTCTAAGAACTCAGTTTGCACTTTGCCCTTTACAAATAGTTTCCCATTGTTTAAGTGGGCCTTATTGTTGAAATCTATTCGCTTGTCCTTGTAGGTGTTCATAGCAAACTGGTTGCGCTCGGTCATGGACGGCGGTGTTTGCCTTGAGACTCCATGACGAGTACCTCGCAGCCGGTTCCCGTGCTTCAGGATCAGATCCAGTTCGGTGGCTATCGGGAACCTTGCCAGTATCGCACGGTGCTTGTTTTTCGGATCACCTAGCCTTGGATGTAGAAGTTGCTGGCTTTAGGAACATGCATTACCTGGATGAGAAACTGTCTCACCACTGACACTGAGTCCTTGGCCTCTATCTCCTTGCCAATGTCCATCGTGTCATCAAACTTGAAAATTAAATTGTGTTTCATGGAATGTTGCTTTAGATGTCCGATTTCATGATGAAGTCGATCTGTGACAATTTCCATGCGTGACATTTTAGTGCATAGCAAGGAAATGGTGCGGATCAGTTGAGCTTGTCCACAACTTCAACTCTCCTCTCCAAGTTGTCCAGTCTATCCAGCATCGCCTCGGTGTTGGCTTCAATCGAATTCAGCTTTTCCCAGGCAGCAGCTGGAAATCCCTCGGGCAGCCCTTTTTGCTTTTGCCCATTGTTATGGTGTGTGCACAGTTAAACAATTAGGTTTATCAGTTTATATGCTGGTCAATAATATAGTTAGACCAAATGCTCACAACCCACAGAAGAACAATGAGAGAGCAGTTTTTGAGTCCTACTTGGTGAATACCTGTTAATATGGCTAATATTATTGTTGACTAAAAATTTCCAAATGTCGAAGAAAAAACACACATTTCTCAGTAGCCGTCAAATAAATCCTAATTATTTTTAGATATTTCTAATCAGTTCATATTCATATATCACAACGTCAATTTTCACATGTATATGCCATTAATATCCAAGGTAAATATCACTATTTCCGAGAGACAAATATGTTGTGACCACTAGCTCGCCATGTAACTCAATTTTAATTAATTAAAGAAAATAAATCTATTTACTGGTCAACATCTTATAAAACTGCCTGTTTATAATGTATCATTATATCATCACCTTCTAAAATTAGGTACTTTCCCTATTTGTGACAATTAACCCCTTTTTGTTCTTCTTAAGGTTTTGAAATAAAGGGTTTATTGCTTGCAATAGTGATATTTCAAGATTATTTGCATTTACATACAAATTGGTAAATCCTAGGCTTTAAAATTATTGTTTATAGTTATATGCCATTTTAGAAACATTTAACTTGATATGAATTATCAACATCAGCTACAGCCAAACATCATGTTGCCAAATGAAGGGTCATATTTTCTATTGCCTCACATAGGGCACATAGCTAGGAACTGCTGCAGTGCAGAGCAACATACAATGTTAAAACTTGTGAATGTGTTTTACCACTTAGTTAGTTAGCTTATTAACTCTGTAGATTAAAGATGATTACTGTTCTTTGGAACATGCATTTAAAACAAATGTCTGATCCATAATATATTTATATTATAAATAACTTGACCATGATCCACACCTGAACTCACTGTCTGGGAAGTCTCTGCATGAGACATTTCTACCTAGGAAGTCTCTGTTGTATTGACAATGGGTTTCTGTAAGAGAAAATGAACAATCAATCATACAATGATCATTTATATGTATACTACAAGAATACATAATTTATCAAGGTAAATGATCTTAAGCATTAAACAATTCTAGTCTCAAATGCAAGCATAAATAGGCTTCTGAATGAAATTTATTTAAACTGATGGAATCTTATTTCAGTTTCAATATATGAACACTTATCATTATGCAGCGAGCCTAAAATGGTGCACTAGAAATATACCAAAAAGTTTTCAAATAATCATAGGGAGTGTTGTTCTCTGTTGATTATGTGTTTGTAAAGTTTATTTCCATTAAATTATTAATTATATTTTATTAATTAGACTTTGCATTCATATTATTACCAGCAGTCCACAAAATATCAGTATGTCAAGAGGTATGGCTCTTTTTTCACCAACAATTTCATGCAGAATCTCCTGTACTGTATATCTGTAATGACATCAGTTGTTTTTTATAAGAAGAGATTTATTGTTACAGTAGTATGAAATTACCAACAGACATTAAAGTAATGTAACTTGAGAGGTTGGTCATCATGTTCAAAAATGTATCCCCTGAGCAGACATGGGGTCAATTCCATTTTGTCAATTCCAATTCCACTCAATTCCATTTGGTCAATTCTAATTCTACCTCAAATTTATCAATTCCCAAAAATAATTTCCTACTTTTTTTTGCCTAATATTTTTTACCATGAGTAGATACTCCGAGTACCTACTTGGAATACATACTCCGAGTAGTTTATATTCCAAGTAGGATTGTCATGGAAGAAATATTTCTGAATTAAAAAATTAAATGGTAAATTAATTTGTGGATTTAATTTAATTTTGCCTGTTCTAAACATTGAATGGGGATAAATTCCTAAATAGCAATATCTGTATATAGATTACAGGCATGCTATATGGTGGCATTTTAATTGGTTAAATGCACATGTGTGGTGCCCCAGTCAGTGTGCATATTTGATATATATATATATATATATATATATATATATATATATATATATAGCGAGCTCCGGTGGCCTAGCAGTTAAGCACTTGGTGCCAATGGTCGCAGGTTCGAACCCTGTAAGAGGTCGAAACTTTTCCAGGGATTAATTTCTCGTCTCACTACATCGGGTGGCTGAATTATTTAAAATAAAGGGGGACGTTAAAAACCCCTGAGGACGTAAAACACTCTGGCAGTGACCACCCTCTGGGTATTTCGGCTCCATCTTTCCATACTGCTCCCCAGTGAGTGGTGGGGGAGGAGATTTCTCAACCACTCCAACATAGAGGCTGTGCTGATTAAGCGACAGCCTGGGGATTCTCCCCGAACAACAAAACCAAACCAAATCATGTAAGTGTTAACATGGTAAAATATGTGCAAGCCTAACCATAAGGTGCTTTTAGCTAAAGAGATATTTGATTATATCACTTGGTGGATCATAGTCTTGGGTGCATCCCCATGTAAGAGTATATTTTCTAATCATCAAAGGTGTGTTTATTCTACTGCCCAGTAGGAGCCTTGAAATGAATGCATTTGCTTAGCTCCACCCAGCAGGGGTCAGACACTGTATTTACTTTCACAACCCTGCTGGGTACTAAACCAATGACACATGGTATGTTTACAAAATCTCTCAAATGGTTATTAAACAGTTAGGTCTGTGAACAGGCTATAGTAGACACAGTTTGAGGAGAGGAGGGGAAAAATTTGGCTCCAGATTGGCATTCCCAGTGAGATGATAAAATGTATTAATTCCTAAATAGCAATATCTCTATGTAGATTACAGGTATGCTATGTGGTGGTGTCACAGTGGGGGCGGAGCCCATGGTATCCAGACCATTTTAATTGGTTAAATGCTCACTTGGGGTGCCACAGTTGGTGTGCATATCTGATATATATATATATATATATATATATATATAAGGAACCAAAGTTCACCTCGCCCAGACGCCAGACCTTGCGACGCACACAGCACTCTCTTGCTCTATTGTATCAGAATACTGTTGTTTCGCTGCTCATTCAGATCGCTGTTCACAATCGGATAACCGCTGCCTTGACATACTTCTAGGAAACTCAGCATATCGGATTACCGCCGCGCTCTTAGACCTCGCTTTGTTTTCGAAAGGTAAGTAAGTTATAGGTTACTATCGCTTACTTTATCTATCGTGGCTTGTGTGTGTACACACCAATCCGCGCAAACAGTCTTTTATCAAGACTAATTTCTATTATATATATTATCAACACTAAGTTCTATTCCATATTTCATCGTCGCATACGCACACTCCACTATTCATAAAACACACGCAACACACACACACCAACACATAAATCCTGAATATATGTAACATTCCACAAAATACGCATACGCACACACCACCAGTCAATAACACACTCTGCACACATCGGCCGACACAAATACACACACACCCCAACATTTAAACCTTAAATATATTTAACACTCCGTAAAGTACACACTTCTAGTTCTACCATTACCTGTCAATTGTTTTATATAACTCCCTATTCCCCCTAACCTCAATAAAACATACACTATTATAAAACCAATTATAACTACATTTTCACACCTATATACAAACACGGAATCACTTCCAGTCACAATGGAAACAGACAACACCTGGCACACCATATCAACAAAAAAGAAACGCTCGCTACAAGAATCACCACCCCCCAGCGCCCCACCGAAGAAGCGCACCACTGCGGAGACAATCCAGACGCCACCGAATCAGGTCAAGCAGGTGTTCCTGCTAGAGATCGTGTTGGGCGGTCCCTGGAAGACACTGTTCGAGGTGGCCGTCGCCCTAGATGGACTCAGACCAGTACTACCGATAACATCGATAGTCAGGGATGGAAAGAGAGTAATACGAACGACCTGCCCGGCAACAAACCAGCGATTGTCCGACATGAAGGAGCTGGCGGGAAAGCCGGTAGAGTTCCGGCCTATAAACAGGACAATAGGGCCTCAAAAATATGTACTGTCAGGTGTGCCTCAGGACATCCCCCTAGAGTTTATCGCAAAAACATTCGGGGTGACGGAGGTCACCAGACTCCTCAAGGGGGATACCCCCACCAGATCCGTTTCTTTCATGACGGAGAAGAAACCGGAGGACTCCTTCAGGATACCTCTGTGTGGAATGCTGCCCGTGAGACCCTTTGTCAGGGACCCTCCACAGTGCTTCCGATGCCACAGGTGGAACCACACCGCGAAGCACTGCAGGACCAGAGCCCGGTGCTACCACTGTGGAAAGCAGGGTCCGAAGGAAGCGGG
>JAODUP010002963.1:0-10474 GCA_025642065.1 Paralvinella palmiformis
TCAAAAAGTTAAAAAAAATTTTACTCAATCTAATCAATTTCATGGGTTATTAAAATTTTTGTTCTGGAACAACGACTTCTTTTCCTTCCGTTGAGAAGAAGTTTATAAACTGGAATGGCTAGAGAGTGTTTTTGGTAATTGCGTTTTGACATGTTAGACACTTCTCAATACGAAGGTGAACGCTTTCTAAATTGCTTAATAATATTGTATTTCTCACTCTACAAATACGATCTTCTCATGAAAAGAAGATATATCCAAATCTTGGATTGTTCTCGCGTACAACAAATAGGAATACACCAAAATATTTCTGCTTTGTGTACACTTGCTCAATATTTTATTCTACACGTATGTGTAAATAGTTTCTCGTGAATCTACGTGGTCAAGTTATGAATTTGAGTATAGAATGCTATATGTAACTATATTTCTGGAACTTCGATGAGTAAGAATTATCTCTGAATAAATAAAATGAGCACGGTATGTGTACCTAAAGCCCAGCTCACACTTAAAGATTAAATTGAAAAGAATCAGGAGCATTTGCAATAGCTATGTTGATATTTTATCACGTTTAGGAAATGATGTAATGTGTTTAATGGGATTTAGATTATTGAACAATAGCTGTTCTACCGTTTAGTGATATATCCAATGAAATGACTGGTTTCAGATGTAGGAAAACATATTTGCTTTGATTGTGTGCAACTCACTTAGTAGCAACCGCAAATAGAAACGGCTAAGGTGTGCCTATGGTACAAGACAATCATTTAGTAAAATCACTGATCTCCATAGATTGTTATAATTATCAAATATTTTGTCTGTGCAAGAAATACGATAGGGAATGTTCCCTTTTATAAACCAAGTTTCAAGAGAAAATATTTGTTAAGATGATTCCAATATTGATAGGATATCATATGACGTATTGAATTTTGAAATATGACTTAGATTGGTGCGAGGTGGAATTGGCTTAGGAAATCAATGAGACTAGGTTCTAATAATAATTGCTTCAGAATATCTGCCCACAATCAAAATAATGGTCCATGCAAAGAAATCAGTGAACAGTAGGAAAAAATAATCGACTTTGACCCCGACGTGATTTGAACACGCAACCTTCTGATCTGGAGTCAGACGCGCTACCGTTGCGCCACGGAGTCGTATCGAAATGAAGTATAGTAGGCTCGAATCATAGGACTGCTAATTTCATGGTCTCTTGCTTGATTAGGAATTATTGTTCTGTGAGACAACGACTTCTTTTCCTTCCGTTGAGAAGAAGTTCATAAACTGGAATGGCTAGAGAGTGTTTTTGGTAATTGCGTTTTGACATGTTAGACACATCTCAATACGAAGGTAAACGCTTTCTAAATTGCTTAACAATATTTTATTTCTCACTCTACAAATACGATCTTCTCATAGAAAACAAGATATATCCAAATCTTGGATTGTTCTCGCGTACAACAAATAGGAATACACCAAATATGTTCTGCTTTGTGTACACTTGCTCAATATTTTATTCTACACGTATGTGTAAATAGTTTCTCGTGAATCTACGTGGTCAAGTTATGAATTTGAGTATAGAATGCTATATGTAACTATATTTCTGGAACTTCGATGAGTAAGAATTATCTCTGAATAAATAAAATGAGCACGGTATGTGTACCTAAAGCCCAGCTCACACTTAAAGATTAAATTGAAAAGAATCAGCAGCATTTGCAATAGCTATGTTGATATTTTATCACGTTTAGGAAATGATGTAATGTGTTTAATGGGATTTAGATTATTGAACAATAGCTGTTCTACCGTTTAGTGATATATCCAATGAAATGACTGGTTTCTGATGTAGGAAAACATATTTGCTTTGATTGTGTGCAACTCACTTAGTAGCAACCGCAAATAGAAACGGCTAAGGTGTGCCTATGGTACAAGACAATCATTTAGTAAAATCACTGATCTCCATAGATTGTTATAATTAACAAATATTTTGTCTGTGCAAGAAATACGATAGGGAATGTTCCCTTTTATAAACCAAGTTTCAAGAGAAAATATTTGTTAAGATGATTCCAATATTAATAGGATATCATATGACGTATTGAATTTTGAAATATGACTTAGATTGGTGGGAGGTGGAATTGGCTTAGGAAATCAGTGAGACTAGGTTCTAATGATAATTGCTTCAGAATATCTGCCCACAATCAAAATAATGGTTCATGCAAAGAAATCAGTGAACAGTCGGGAAAAAAAATCGACTTTGACCCCGACGTGATTTGAACACGCAACCTTCTGATCTGGAGTCAGACGCGCTACCGTTGCGCCACGGAGTCGTATCGAAATGAAGTATAGTAGGCTCAAATCATAGGACTGCTAATTTCATGGTCTCTTGCTTGATTAGGAATTATTGTTCTTTGAGACAACGACTTCTTTTCCTTCCGTTGAGAAGAAGTTTATAAACTGGAATGGCTAGAGAGTGTTTTTGGTAATTGCGTTTTGACATGTTAGACACTTCTCAATACGAAGGTGAACGCTTTCTAAATTGCTTAATAATATTTTATTTCTCACTCTACAAATACGATCTTCTCATGGAAAAGAAGATATATCCAAATCTTGGATTGTTCTCGCGTACAACAAATAGGAATACACCAAATATGTTCTGCTTTGTGTACACTTGCTCAATATTTTAGTCTATATGTGTAAATAGTTTCTCGTGAATCTACGTGGTCAAGTTATGAATTTGAGTATAGAATGCTATATGTAACTATATTTCTGGAACTTCGATGAGTAAGAATTATCTCTGAATAAATAAAATGAGCACGGTATGTGTACCTAAAGCCCAGCTCACACTTAAAGATTAAATTGAAAAGAATCAGAGCATTTGCAATAGCTATGTTGATATTTTTTCACGTTTAGGAAATGATGTAATGTGTTTAATGGGATTTAGATTATTAACAATAGCTGTTCTACCGTTTAGTGAATATCCAATGAAATGACTGGTTTCTGATGTAGGAAAACATATTTGCTTTGATTGTGTGCAACCCCTTGTAGCAACCGCAAATAGAAACGGCTAAGGTGTGCCTATGGTACAAGACAATCATTTAGTAAAATCACTGATCTCCATAGATTGTTATAATTATCAAATATTTTGTCTGTGCAAGAAATACGATAGGGAATGTTCTCTATTATAAACAAAGTTTCAAGAGAAAATATTTGTTAAGATGATTCCAATATTGATAGGATATCATATGACGTATTGAATTTTGAAATATGACTTAGATTGGTGCGAGGTGGAATTGGCTTAGGAAATCAATGAGACTAGGTTCTAATAATAATTGCTTCAGAATATCTTCCCACAATCAAAATAATGGTCCATGCAAAGAAATCAGTGAACAGTAGGAAAAAATAATCGACTTTGACCCCGACGTGATTTGAACACGCAACCTTCTGATCTGGAGTCAGACGCGCTACCGTTGCGCCACGGAGTCGTATCGAAATGAAGTATAGTAGGCTCGAATCATAGGACTGCTAATTTCATGGTCTCTTGCTTGATTAGGAATTATTGTTCTGTGAGACAACGACTTCTTTTCCTTCCGTTGAGAAGAAGTTCATAAACTGGAATGGCTAGAGAGTGTTTTTGGTAATTGCGTTTTGACATGTTAGACACTTCTCAATACGAAGGTAAACGCTTTCTAAATTGCTTAATAATATTTTATTTCTCACTCTACAAATACGATCTTCTCATACAAAAGAAGATATATCCAAATCTTGGATTGTTCTCGCGTACAACAAATAGGAATACACCAAATATATTCTGCTTTGTGTACACTTGCTCAATATTTTAGTCTATATGTGTAAATAGTTTCTCGTGAATCTACGTGGTCAAGTTATGAATTTGAGTATAGAATGCTATATGTAACTATATTTCTGGAACTTCGATGAGTAAGAATTATCTCTGAATAAATAAAATGAGCACGGTATGTGTACCTAAAGCCCAGCTCACACTTAAAGATTAAATTGAAAAGAATCAGGAGCATTTGCAATAGCTATGTTGATATTTTATCACGTTTAGGAAATGATGTAATGTGTTTAATGGGATTTAGATTATTAAACAATAGCTGTTCTACCGTTCAGTGAAATATCCAATGAAATGACTGGTTTCTGATGTAGGAAAACATATTTGCTTTGATTGTGTGCAACTCACTTAGTAGCAACCGCAAATAGAAACGGCTAAGGTGTGCCTATGGTACAAGACAATCATTTAGTAAAATCACTGATCTCCATAGATTGTTATAATTAACAAATATTTTGTCTGTGCAAGAAATACGATAGGGAATGTTCCCTTTTATAAACCAAGTTTCAAGAGAAAATATTTGTTAAGATGATTCCAATATTAATAGGATATCATATGACGTATTGAATTTTGAAATATGACTTAGATTGGTGCGAGGTGGAATTGGCTTAGGAAATCAGTGAGACTAGGTTCTAATGATAATTGCTTCAGAATATCTGCCCACAATCAAAATAATGGTTCATGCAAAGAAATCAGTGAACAGTCGGAGAAAATAAATAGACTTTGACCCCGACGTGATTTGAACACGCAACCTTCTGATCTGGAGTCAGACGCGCTACCGTTGCGCCACGGAGTCGTATCGAAATGAAGTATAGTAGGCTCGAATCATAGGACTGCTAATTTCATGGTCTCTTGCTTGATTAGGAATTATTGTTCTGTGAGACAACGACTTCTTTTCCTTCCGTTGAGAAGAAGTTTATAAACTGGAATGGCTAGAGAGTGTTTTTGGTAATTGCGTTTTGACATGTTAGACACTTCTCAATACGAAGGTGAACGCTTTCTAAATTGCTTAATAATATTGTATTTCTCACTCTACAAATACGATCTTCTCATGGAAAAGAAGATATATCCAAATCTTGGATTGTTCTCGCGTACAACAAATAGGAATACCCCAAATATATTCTGCTTTGTGTACACTTGCTTAATATTTTATTCTACAAGTATGTGTAAATAGTTTCTCGTGAATCTACGTGGTCAAGTTATGAATTTGAGTATAGGATGCTATATGTAACTATATTTCTGGAACTTCGATGAGTAAGAATTATCTCTGAATAAATAAAATGAGCACGGTATGTGTACCTAAAGCCCAGCTCACACTTAAAGATTAAATTGAAAAGAATCAGCAGCATTTGCAATAGCTATGTTGATAATTTATCACGTTTAGGAAATGATGTAATGTGTTTAATGGGATTTAGATTATTGAACAATAGCTGTTCTACCGTTTAGTGATATATCCAATGAAATGACTGGTTTCTGATGTAGGAAAACATATTTGCTTTGATTGTGTGCAACTCACTTAGTAGCAACCGCAAATAGAAACGGCTACGGTGTGCCTATGGTGCAATACAATCATTTAGTAAAATCACTGATCTCCATAGATTGTTATAATTAACAAATATTTTGTCTGTGCAAGAAATACGATAGGGAATGTTCCCTTTTATAAACCAAGTTTCAAGAGAAAATATTTGTTAAGATGATTCCAATATTGATAGGATATCATATGACGTATTGAATTTTGAAATATGACTTAGATTGGTGCGAGGTGGAATTGGCTTAGGAAATCAATGAGACTAGGTTCTAATAATAATTGCTTCAGAATATCTGCCCACAATCAAAATAATGGTTCATGCAAAGAAATCAGTGAACAGTAGGAACAAATAATCGACTTTGACCCCGACGTGATTTGAACACGCAACCTTCTGATCTGGAGTCAGACGCGCTACCGTTGCGCCACGGAGTCGTATCGAAATGAAATATAGTAGGCTCGAATCATAGGACTGCTAATTTCATGGTCTCTTGCTTGATTAGGAATTATTGTTCTGTGAGACAACGACTTCTTTTCCTTCCGTTGAGAAGAAGTTTATAAACTGAAATGGCTAGAGAGTGTTTTTGGTAATTGCGTTTTGACATGTTAGACACTTCTCAATACGAAGGTGAACGCTTTCTAAATTGCTTAATAATATTTTATTTCTCACTCTACAAATACGATCTTCTCATAGAAAAGAAGATATATCCAAATCTTGGATTGTTCTCGCGTACAACAAATAGGAATACCCCAAATATATTCTGCTTTGTGTACACTTGCTCAATATTTTAGTCTATATGTGTAAATAGTTTCTCGTGAATCTACGTGGTCAAGTTATGAATTTGAGTATAGAATGCTATATGTAACTATATTTCTGGAACTTCGATGAGTAAGAATTATCTCTGAATAAATAAAATGAGCACGGTATGTGTACCTAAAGCCCAGCTCACACTTAAAGATTAAATTGAAAAGAATCAGCAGCATTTGCAATAGCTATGTTGATATTTTATCACGTTTAGGAAATGATGTAATGTGTTTAATGGGATTTAGATTATTAAACAATAGCTGTTCTACCGTTCAGTGAAATATCCAATGAAATGACTGGTTTCTGATGTAGGAAAACATATTTGCTTTGATTGTGTGCAACTCACTTAGTAGCAACCGCAAATAGAAACGGCTAAGGTGTGCCTATGGTACAAGACAATCATTTAGTAAAATCACTGATCTCCATAGATTGTTATAATTAACAAATATTTTGTCTGTGCAAGAAATACGATAGGGAATGTTCCCTTTTATAAACCAAGTTTCAAGAGAAAATATTTGTTAAGATGATTCCAATATTGATAGGATATCATATGACGTATTGAATTTTGAAATATGACTTAGATTGGTGCGAGGTGGAATTGGCTTAGGAAATCAGTGAGACTAGGTTCTATTGATAATTGCTTCAGAATATCTGCCCACAATCAAAATAATGGTTCATGCAAAGAAATCAGTGAACAGTCGGGAAAATAAACGACTTTGACCCCGACGTGATTTGAACACGCAACCTTCTGATCTGGAGTCAGACGCGCTACCGTTGCGCCACGGAGTCGTATCGAAATGAAGTATAGTAGGCTCAAATCATAGGACTGCTAATTTCATGGTCTCTTGCTTGATTAGGAATTATTGTTCTTTGAGACAACGAATTATTTTCCTTCCGTTGAGAAGAAGTTTATAAACTGGAATGGCTAGAGAGTGTTTTTGGTAATTGCGTTTTGACATGTTAGACACTTCTCAATACGAAGGTAAACGCTTTCTAAATTGCTTAATAATATTTTATTTCTCACTCTACAAATACGATCTTCTCATAGAAAAGAAGATATATCCAAATCTTGGATTGTTCTCGCGTACAACAAATAGGAATACACCAAATATGTTCTGCTTTGTGTACACTTGATCAATATTTTAGTCTATATGTGTAAATAGTTTCTCGTGAATCTACGTGGTCAAGTTATGAATTTGAGTATAGGATGCTATATGTAACTATATTTCTGGAACTTCGATGAGTAAGAATTATCTCTGAATAAATAAAATGAGCACGGTATGTGTACCTAAAGCCCAGCTCACACTTAAAGATTAAATTGAAAAGAATCAGCAGCATTTGCAATAGCTATGTTGATATTTTATCACGTTTAGGAAATGATGTAATGTGTTTAATGGGATTTAGATTATTGAACAATAGCTGTTCTACCGTTTAGTGATATATCCAATGAAATGACTGGTTTCGATGTAGGAAAACATATTTGCTTTGATTGTGTGCAACTCCTTAGTAGCAACCGCAAATAGAAACGGCTAGGTGTGCCTATGGTACAAGACAATCATTTAGTAAAATCACTGATCTCCATAGATTGTTATTATTATCAAATATTTTGTCTGTGCAAGAAATACGATAGGGAATGTTCCCTTTTATAAACCAAGTTTCAAGAGAATATTTGTTAAGATGATTCCAATATTGATAGATATCATATGACGTATTGAATTTTGAAATATGACTTAGATTGGTGGGAGGTGGAATTGGCTTAGGAAATCAATGAGACTAGGTTCTAATGTTTAAATTTCTTCAGAATATCTGCCACAATCAAAATAATGGTTCATGCAAAGAAATCAGTGAACAGTGGGAAAATAAAAAGACTTTGACCCGACTGATTTGAACACGCAACCTTCTGATCTGGAGTCAGACGCGCTACCGTTGCGCCAAGGATCTTTTCGAAATGAAGTATAGTAGGCTCAATCATAGGACTGCTAATTTCATGGTCTCTTGCTTGATTAGGAATTATTGTTCTTGAGACAAAGACTTCTTTTCCTTCCGTTGAAAGAAGTTTATAAACTGGAATGGCTAGAGAGTGTTTTTGGTAATTGCGTTTTGACATGTTAGACACTTCTCAATACGAAGGTGAACGCTTTCTAAATTGCTTAATAATATTGTATTTCTCACTCTACAAATACGATCTTCTCATGGAAAAGAAGATATATCCAAATCTTGGATTGTTCTCGCGTACAACAAATAGGAATACCCCAAATATTTTCTTTGTGTACACTTGCTCAATATTTTATTTTAATATGTGTAAATAGTTTCTCGTGAATCTACGTGGTCAAGTTTTGAATTTGAGTATAGAAAGCTATATGTAACTATATTTCTGGAACTTCGATGAGTAAGAATTATCTCTGAATAAAAAAATGAGCACGGTATGTGTACCTAAAGCCCAGCTCACACTTAAAGATTAAATTGAAAAGAATCAGAGCATTTGCAATAGCTATGTTGATATTTTATCACGTTTAGGAAATGATGTAATGTGTTTAATGGGATTTAGATTATTGAACAATAGCTGTTCTACCGTTTAGTGATATATCCAATGAAATGACTGGTTTCGATGTAGGAAAACATATTTGCTTTGATTGTGTGCAACTCCTTAGTAGCAACCGCAAATAGAAACGGCTAAGGTGTGCCTATGGTACAAGACAATCATTTAGTAAAATCACTGATCTCCATAGATTGTTATAATTAACAAATATTTTGTCTGTGCAAGAAATACGATAGGGAATGTTCCTTTTATAAACCAAGTTTCAAGAGAAAATATTTGTTAAGATGATTCCAATATTATAGGGTATCATATGACGTATTGAATTTTGAAATATGACTTAGATTGGTGGGAGGTGGAATTGGCTTAGGAAATCAATGAGACTAGGTTCTAATAAAAATTGCTTCAGAATATCTGCCCACAATCAAAATAATGGTCCCTGCAAAGAAATCAGTGAACAGTGGAAAAAAAAAAACCCTTTTACCCCGACGTGATTTGAACACGCAACCTTCTGATCTGGAGTCAGACGCGCTACCGTTGCGCCACGGAGTCGTATCGAAATGAAATATAGTAGGCTCAATCATAGGACTGCTAATTTCATGGTCTCTTGCTTGATTAGGAATTATTGTTCTGTGAGACAACGATTTTTTCCTTCCGTTGAGAAGAAGTTTATAAACTGGAATGGCTAGAGATTTTTTTTGGTAAATTTCGTTTTGACATGTTAGACACTTCTCAAAACGAAGGTGAACGCTTTCTAAATTGCTTAATAATATTGTATTTCTCACTCTACAAATACGATCTTCTCATGGAAAAAAGATATATCCAAATCTTGGATTGTTCTCGCGTACAACAAATAGGAATACCCAAATATGTTCTGCTTTGTGTACACTTGCTCAATATTTTATTTTAATATGTGTAAATAGTTTCTCGTGAATCTACGTGGTCAAGTTTTGAATTTGAGTATAGAAAGCTATATGTAACTATATTTCTGGAACTTCGATGAGTAAGAATTATCTCTGAATAAAAAAATGAGCACGGTATGTGTACCTAAAGCCCAGCTCACACTTAAAGATTAAATTGAAAAGAATCAGAGCATTTGCAATAGCTATGTTGATATTTTTTCAGTTTAGGAAATGATGTAATGTGTTTAATGGGATTTAGATTATTGAACAATAGCTGTTCTACCGTTTAGTGATATATCCAATGAAATGACTGGTTTCGATGTAGGAAAACATATTTGCTTTGATTGTTGCAACCCTTTGTAGCAACCGCAAATAGAAACGGCTAAGGTGTGCCTATGGTACAAGACAATCATTTAGTAAAATCACTGATCTCCATAGATTGTTATAAATTTTCAAATATTTTGTCTGTGCAAGAAATACGATAGGGAATGTTCCCTTTTATAAACCAAGTTTCAAGAGAAAAAATTTGTTAAGATGATTCCAATATTGATAGGGTATCATATGACGTATTGAATTTTGAAATATGACTTAGATTGGTGGGAGGTGGAATTGGCTTAGGAAATCATGAGACTAGGTTCTAATTTAATTGCTTCAGAATATCTGCCCACAATCAAAATAATGGTTCATGCAAAGAAATCAGTGAACAGTGGAAAAAAAATGACTTTGACCCCGACTGATTTGAACACGCAACCTTCTGATCTGGAGTCAGACGCGCTACCGTTGCGCCAGGATCTATCGAAATGAATATAGTAGGCTCAATCATAGGACTGCTAATTTCATGGTCTCTTGCTTGATTAGGAATTATTGTTCTTGAGAC